>OMNZ01025028.1:0-12483 GCA_900303255.1 Lesueurigobius sanzi | reverse complement strand
CAAAACGAGTAAACCAGGACTAAACCAGGACTAACCAAGGTCTAAACCTGATCTAAATCAGGTCAAAACGAGTAAACCACTAACTCAGGTCTAAACCAGGACTAACCAAGGTCTAAACCTGATCTAAATCAGGTCTAAACAAGTAAACCACTAACTCAGGTCTAGATTCTAGAACAAGTCTAAATCTGGACTAAACCAAGTCTAAACCAGGACCAAATCCAGAACTAACCAAGGTCTAAACCTGATCTAAACCAGGTCTAAACCATGACTAACCAAGGTCTTAACCTGATCTAAACCAGGTCTAAAGAAGTAAACCACTAACTCGGGTCTGGATTCAAGAACAGGTCTAAATCTGGACTAAACCAGGTCTAAACCAGGTCTAAACCAGATCTAAACCAGGACTAACCAAGGACTAAGCCTGATCTAAACCAGGTCTAAACTAGTAAACTACTAGCTCAGGCCTGATTCAGGTCTAAACCAGGACTAACCAAGGTCTAAACCTGATCTAAACCAGGTCTAAACAAGTAAACCACTAACTCAGGTCTGGATTCAAGAACAGGTCTAAATCCGGACTAAACCATGTCTAAACCCGGACTAAACCAGTACTAAACTAGGTCTAAACCAGATCTAAACCAGGACTAAACCAGTTCATCACAGAGAGGTCACTTTGAAAATTGTAGACCTCATTAATTTTACTTAGATAACATTTCAGTTGTGCTTTGATAATGCATTTAAGGAGCTGTTCTCTGGTTTAGACTTGGTTCACACCCAGTTTCTGCAGAGTTGAGTCCAATTTAAAGTCCTTGTCCGGTGTGTTGTGCCGTGCCCTCCCACCGTTGCGTCATATGTGAGTGAGTGAGAGAGAAAGAAAGAGGGGGGTCACGTCTCTCCAAAACTTTACTACGCTCTGGCTCGAGACCAGAGGAAGCGCTGACCGGCTGCATGTCACATCAGAGGAGCTGCGTGTTCCCTATGGACCTATACACGCCTTGTATTTGCGCGCTGCTCTTGCTTTGAATATTGGACCACATTAGGAAATTCGGAATAGCACATCACCGACCTGGAGCTGCGAGTAGTATTTTTTTTATTTGAGGACGTAAATCTCTACAGGATTTTAAAACTTGGAAAAGGCGAGCGGACATGTGCGCTTTACTGTGCCCATTTGCCCCGTTATTCACACGCATAGGTGTCTCAGGAGGACCGCGGCTACTATGTGAAAGTACACGCTGAAGGATCTGTAACTCATCGTGAATCCTTTTTTCCTTTTTGGCACGGTTTCTGGGAAGATGCTACTACGAGACGCGTCGCATCTTTGGCTGCTCTGCTTCACCGTGGGCTCCGTTTGTGGATTTCCTACCAACGTCAAGAAACGACAGACATCCAGGGACAACAAGAACGCGACCGTCAGCGAGGTAAAGACCCACGCGTATAGCTGATGTCCGGTTAGCTACAAGCGCATTATGTTCCAAGTTTTGCGCGTAATTGTCGTGCGTAAAGTGGTAATTCGGCTGGTTACAAAACTGCAGGGAGGAAGACACGTTTGTTACTAGTTCTTTGGGTGCGTTTTGAATTGGGATTTGTGCGTAAATGCCGTGCGTAATTGAAAGAAATTCGTAATTAGGCGAGTGCAGAACATTGGCACGTGTAAGCTTTTCCTCATGGATAGAAATACGACCGACAGCCAGTCACATAAAGGCACAACAATTAATCATGTGTTGGTAAAGTGCGTAAAGTGCTGTACATAGTTGTCGTGCGTAATGTGTAATTAGTTAAAGGCTAGTTTCACGTTGGCATTTTGAAGCAACCTCATTAGTAAAAATGTGACAGACAGCCAGGTAAAGGATATATCCATTAGTGCATTATTTTGTATCAGGTTTTGTGCGTAAAAGCCGTGCGCAATCGATTCTATGCCAAACGGCGATGTCTTGTTTAGCCTAGAGCCTGTATTCCCCACAGAGCAAAAGAATGGTGATTACTTGTATTAGTAGAAGACGGGCTGTTAATTATTAAACCAAAGAAAATTACACTTTAGCCCCGTCCTGTCAGTGAGGATAGTTAATGAACCATGTTGAAACCATCTCACGTTTTTAAAAGCAAACTACAACTTGAAGACTAAGGAATAGTCCTTAGTCTTCAAGTTACGCAAGTTATACATAAAACACCGCACAGGTGAGGACAATGTGCGGTATGTGCGACATTTATACATCCATCTGGTCTATGCTGTGTTTAGATACGTATCCAAGTCATCCAAGTTTGAATAAGATAGGCCATTATTGCTTAGGGACTGTTTACTTGTACTTAATCTAGTTTATCATCATTTTAAGCAAAATACCTATATTTTTGTTGATGAAATGTAAATAATCAATAAAGCCAGGTTCATATGGTTTTAGTTTGTTGATATGTTAGCTGCAAAGATTTGTTCAGAAGGAATTTGGGATATTTTCTCTACCTTTTGAATGAGCTAGAATACATTTGTACAAATTCAAATTTCGCCTTGTTTTTTGGAGTTCAACACTCAATAAATTAGGAATTAAATATTGAAAAATCCCTCTGAACAAACCCTCAAAATATTGTTAAGTACAAGACTTTGAATTTGGAGCCTGAGCTACTAAATACTTAAGCAAACATTTAAAAGTGGATTGGATAATGACCACATCTGCATTGTCTTCAACTTTACATGACCAATGAATGAGATGAGCACTTGCATATACAGTACTGAATGCCCATTGATCATTGTCAGTGGATCCTTTGTGTCTTTCTGGGCATATTCCAAGAAAATGCAGAGATTCATCAGGCTCAATTTGTGAAAAAGTGATTCAGGAACATTTTTCACACATGGACTGGGAAGTTACAATTTCCCATATATCTGTAGTCCTATGGAGACACATTGAATCGGAACAATAATTACACTCCTTATCGTAAAGATTAGGTCATTACTTTGTCGCCAGGTGAAAGTTTATATGTTTAACTTGCCCAAAACCTCACTAGTTTGTAAAGGTATAAACGACAGGTCTCTACTTCATTATACTCCATATAACCTCAACACTGACGGCCTGTTCTTCCTGGTTGGCTTGTGAACTCGATCTTTCTTCATTAGCCTCCAAACAGGTGAAAAGCCATATGTTTCCGTTCCCCCATGATGCACCAGTGAACGGGTCATAGGAGGCGCCTTGTTTTAAGACCAGGTGTCCACAGCGGCTCATTAGTTCATATTGAAACGACTAAATGCATTCTCAGTCCATTAGGTTTTGGTGAAGCTGCAGGTGCTGCTGTTATTGGACATTTTGGGTGGAAAAAAGAGGAGTTATAGATGATAGGGCGGCACGGTGTTTACTAAATCAAATCAATTGAGTCTCATCTGGTACGGGACCCACCATCACCAGAGTATGACACGCCTTGACCCAAATAATAAGTGGATAATGTAAAATATGGTGTTTTCCGCACAGTTATTGTTGAATAAGCCTCTGAAGTTGAAATCATGACCATTTAATCAGACTATACTGCAAAAAGTCATCTACAAGTAAGTAAATGAAGTAGGCATTATTAATTAAAATAATGCCTCTGTGAAGATGACGTTCCTAAAAAGTAGTGCCAGGGCTGTTTAGGATTTGGCCTGGAGTGCCCCCTACAGCCAAGAGTGGGAATGACATAGAAATAAACAATTAGCTTTGATTAATGTGACTTGTAGCGTGACGGAGTTACTGAGTCCACGCTATCAGACAGAACGGCTCTGTCTGATCTGTCTGACTGATCCAATATTGGATTATTGGTTATTTGGTTGTTGTGTCCTTAGGCAAGACACTTCACCCACATTGCCAAGCGCTTTGGATGACTTTTGTCATAAAGCGTGATACAAATAAGATTCCATTTCCCCATTTACTCTAAAGGAAGAACATTGGTGTGACTTGGTGTGTCAAAAATATGTTTTATAAGATCTTCCCTCTCTGATCTGTTGTCTCTTTTTGTTTTTACCGTGACATAACAAGCAGCGCTGCACATGGTTCATTTGGGACTCTTCTTTTGGCAACGTTATGCATCTACGTATTCTGGAAATATAGCTTTTACCTGGTCGTTTTGGACATGTGAAGATGGAGAAGATTTGCTCTCTGCACATAGGCTTGATTAAACGGCCGCTGTCTTGATGTGTTTTGGGTGGATTTACTGTAACACTGGACGCTGTTTCTTCAGTCTTCACCAGTGGCTCCTCAAATTCTTACGATTAAGGTCAGACACTGCAGGCTAGGGCAACCAGATGTCCCAGTTTACCCGGGACAGTTCCAGTTTTAAGGCCTTGATGAAATATTTCCTTCCACGTCTAGGAAAAGTATCAAATACAGGACCTTTAAAAATACTTTAAAGATTTCAAATTTGTATCACAGTTTATAATTTGGAATATCTGGTTACCCTACTGCAGGCAAAACTAAATGTTTTCAGGTTTGGGGCCAGTTTGATCTCTTAACACACATACTCTCACCTGGATACTAGCGTAATCATTTCACTGATTCAACATTTCTCCAGCGAACCAGTTTCAGCTCCACTTTAGTAGCTCTTACAGACTCCAACAAGGCTAAATTTGAAACATACCCTGACAGAAAACCTCAAATCTTTTCTCATATCAATAAAATACAGCAAAAGCTTCATATTGATGTCACTCAATTACATTTTTTATCTTTCATAACTGCTGTAATTGTAAAATTGGTTAATATTGACATCCATATATGCAACTAACTGCCTAAGCCCCAAAAGCACGACTGGGATAAGCTCCAAATACACTCCCTAAACAAAAAGAAAAAAGATGAATTGCAGTTTATCCATTCAGCCTAAGGATAATATTTACACTATTCTCAGCCACAAAGCTCCTATTGCATCAAATCAATCTGCAATTCAGTTTCTCTGAGAGCAGATTCTTCAGATAGAGCCTTTCCAACGTCAACACAGGCCTGATTTATGACGACCACGGACTTCTGACGCGTCGAAATGAGGGTATTTAGGAATATACCAATCAGAGTGTGAGCTTAGGGGAAAGTGTTACTGACAAGTGCGAATTAAAGGAACTGGAGAGTAAATATTGAGAGCACCACAGTGATGAAAAGGGATTCCAATATATGCTTAAAAAGTGAAGTCAAAGTTTGTTTGTGTTCACATTATTGAATTCTATTTCAGTTTGAGCAGGTCCCAATACAACTACTGTATATGGAAGAGACACAGTTTTTGAAAGAAATTTCCAAAAGGAAAATGCCCAAATGTTGCACTTAACCTGCCATATTATTCTTATGGCTGAAAGTCCTTACTAGTGGTCAACATCATGCACATGTTTCTGAATATTGTCACCACTTTTGGACACCTTTATGAGAAAATAATTACATCTTTGTTCATATGTGCTGACAGAGAAGACATTGAACTTTGTGACAGTTTTTGTTTCATGTGTAAAAGCCCAGTAATTACAGCGATATTAGCCATAAACCGAATAAAAAAAATAGCATTGTGGGGGTTTCGTACTAGAATTTCCATCTGCCCTCCACGCCAATTTTGAACTATAGGATCTTTAGGAAGTTGTAATGTTAACATATTCAGTTAGTGAGGTGGTGTGACAGCTTTGCTCAAATGAAAAGAGACATTTCCCGAGACTCTTGCTTCACAATTTCCTTTATTAGGACTAAATTCACAGAGCACTGCAGTCTTGGGTCAAGTTAAAATGACTCAAATTAAAGTAAATAGGGATTTTTTGTATAATTTTAAGAAAAATGATGTGCTTTTTCTTTATTTAAGTACAAAAATAAAGGTTTCACCAGCAGATTGCTCTTTACTTATTTGCTCAAATCAAGAGAAGACATAGTTATTTCAAGAAAAACAAGAAGACTGAATCTTGATCTAATGTTTCCAAAACTTTAAAATTAAGAATGTAATGGGGCATACAATATTGTGTCCTAACTTTCCACATTAGTATATTGTGTGACCTATTTCTGCCTGCATGTGTGATTTAGAGTCAAAGTAGTAAAGGGAATGATTTGATGGTGATCTTCATGTAATCTAAGTTTAAATTTCTCATGTCTGTCCCTCCATGTCCCACCACATCACATGACTTTCACTTTCTACGATTTGAAGTGGTCATCCTAGTTACCAAACATCACAATTACGTGTAATTACCTGGAGACATGGTTTGTATTTCTTGCCCGATGAAAAAAGCAAAAAGATTTTTATTAGCTACAATGCCATATCTCTCTGATCTTATTTTCCATGTTATTACTGTGACTACTTTGTCCACCATTTTGTGCACGTAGGTTCTGAAATAAAAATGCAGTTTGGCAAACGCTGGCAGCTCTGGAGTCACTGGAGCGGTGAAAGAGTTTGATTGTGCGATCGCTCCAAATACTTCACTTCACAGACAACACCGGCCCAAATGAGCTGCACTTTTCAATGACCTATTATGTCATGGGCCCCTGGTGGTTTGTGGGCCCCTGGGTGCAAATTTAGGAACAAGTGGGAGCAGAAGATAAGACAAGAATACGCAAAATACAGTGCCATCCAGTTTAGGGCTTGAATGCTGTATTATAGGGATTTTATTGGTGAAAGTGCATTCGGTTCAATTTAGACAAATCATAAGAAAGTTTGTTTTTGGCCATTTTTTTTGTCAAAACAAGACTTCAAAATGCAAAAATCAGGACCAAAATAAGGCTGAGATGGAACTGAATGACAAAAATCATGATTAAAACATGGACTTAAGCAGCGGTGTCAAACACGCAAGATGATTTCATCCGGCTTGTAGAGCATACATTTCTAAAAGTAAGTCTCTAGCCTCAAGTCTCTATGGGAGACCACCGGGGAAATGCCAGAAATCCTGTGTGAAAAATGTAGTGTGGGAGTGAGAGTTGGTGATGGTCAGAGGGGCTGATGGTGCAGATTGGCTTCTGTCAGTCTACCCCTGGGCAGCTGTGGCTACAATAGTAGCCTACCTCCACCACCGAGTGTGGAGTGAATGAATAATGCCTGAGTGTCCAGAAAAGCACTATATAAAACTAATGCATTATTATTATTACTGTACCATTATAAAAGCTACAAAACAGAAAGTGTTCTGTTCATTGTGTAATAAAACTGATTCAAATAGAATAGGGTCATCTAAATACACTAAATTACATCAGTGTACTTCAAAATTTCCTGGGGGAGGACCGACAGACCCCCCCACGTAAATATATTTTCATCTCATTATTTCTAAACGCCTGGGTACAGTCCTGGTGACACAGGCTTGTAATACAAGTGCAAGCCATTATTATTATTCATCAGGCTACAGTCCTGTAGGGCTTTGACCAACTTTTAATGTGTTTTTTATGCCATCTTAGATTAATTTCGGCCCACAACCCAAAATGAGTTTGACAGCCCTGGACTTGAGGATTGTATTAATCTGTGGCTGTGCAGAGAAAACGCAGCTATATGAAACAAAACCATTGGAACAATAAAAGCTCATACTGTTTAAACATTCTTTTAGTGAGACAAGAGGTTTGTTTACCTGCTTGACTAGTTTCTGTAGCCTTGATCAGAAGCATCACCTGATGGTAAAGTCCGAGGCTGCTTATATGGATTTGCCAGTCTGCAGGGGAAGCTTGTGCCCCCTACTGACTGACGCCTTCTTCATTCTCCATCAGAGAAGCCATCGAGGTCAGGAAACATGCACCAACATCAATGAACTGGGACGACGGAGCCTATACTCTTTCTCACACCGTGTGATACGAATATTGTGATATGATTATTTGTGACGTATTGTGCAGCCCTATTAGAGAGACTAAGGCAACCCAAGTCTGTACTGGGGCCAAGCCTTGTCTATAGTAGACCAAAACTTAATATCAGGTTTAAATCCGGGGTAATTTGATCAAATAATGTTAAAAGGAATTAACCTTGACTTTCCCAGAATTAAACCGGGCTAAACCAGGGCTAAAAAAGTAAAACTAAGCTTGGTTCCAGGTTGGTCTAAGCCAGATAAAAGCCAAAAAAAAAAGACTAAAACTGGTATAAAACCGCGCAAAAGACTAAACAAGACCCAGACTGGTACTATACAAGGACTAAGATTCCTTGCATGACCCCGCGGCGTAGATCCCCACTGACCCTTTAAACAATGACAGTTCAGCTAATAAATAAATTCTATGGTCAACCACAAGGATTTTCAGATCTGCTGTGGATTATTTGCAAAACCGTAACAAAGAAACCTCAAACCCTTCTGCAAACTAAAGTGTTTTCAGATTAAACAGTCGTGCAATGTCCTTCGTAATTGCTGGACGCTCGACATAATGTTTTTGTAGGAATTTGCCCAAACTCTGAGTTAATCCCTGAGCTGTGATTACGCACATGTTACAGGAATGATTTGTGTTTTATGATTCGATTTATGATGGAAGTAATCTGGAAAAAAGTGTAATTTTCCTAAAGATGTAAAAAGGATTGATTTGAGTAGATAAGTGAAAAGAAATCTGGCAGTGGGGCGAGTTATTTACACTTACAATAATAAAAAAATCTCTCATTGTATTTAAAAGTAAAAAAAAAAAAAAAAACGTGACTTAAAATGTTTTTTCTTCTTATGCAAAATATTCCACTTTTTTTTACTTGATTAGTCAAAATTACTCAAATATTCTTAATTTGAGTAATTCGATATAATTTGTATTGCAGTGTAGTGATGGCCCCCTATCACGGGACACTGTTTGAGAGCCTTTTTCCCCATAGCAGGGTCCCCTCTCCTGTGAGCTGCTCTCCATGAGGTGCAAGGCTTGCTCTGGTGACATCGGCGAGTCACAAATCTTCCTTGAGGGTATCCATAGCCGTTTTTGGGGGCGACCTCTCTCTGATGTAGATGTGGGCAATCATCATACTCTGATAAACAGTGTAAGATAAATAATAATAATAATGCATTGGTTTTATATCGCGCTTTTCTGGACACTCAAAGACGCTTTACATGGCATTATTCATTCACTCCAGACTCGGTTGTTGGTAACCTACTATAGAGTTCGGGAAAACCCACTGTGCCATTGAAATCCGCCATGTTTGCAGCTACTTATTCATATACTAACATTGGCAAGAAACATTATAAAAAGTGTAGAAAGCAGCCGTGGAACAGCTCTGTTAGTCCCTGCTGGTTAATACATCTAACTCACTGTAGTGTCAGAATGCTTTTATACGAACGATTACTCCAGTAAAAACCTCCATTGGTTTATTATGGAAAAAACGTTCTGCTTATCCCATAATGCTTTGCGATAGGACATCACATTTCCAAACTCTATTGTAGCCACAGCAGCCCAGGGGTAGCCTGACAGAAGCGAGGCTGACAATTTGCGCCATCTGCCCTTCCGACCACCACCACACATTCACTCTCTCACTACATTCACACAGGCAAGGTGGGTGAAGTGTCTTGCCCAAGGATCATGTGCACATGCAGCAGCCGGGATTCAAACCCCCGACCTCTCGATCATAGGACGACCCACCACCTGCGCCACCATTTTTTTTCCGATACCAGTACTTTAATGATACTTGGTTTACAATACCGGTGCCTTAGGTGAATTTCCCCCTTGTGAGATCAATAAAGACCTTATCTGTGTAGGTTCTCAGTTGTACAGGAGTTGTCCGTCCTGAAGAATCTTGGCCTATCTTATCTTATCTTAATAATACTTTTTCCAATACCGATACTAAATTATTGGTCATCGAGAACCATAAAGCGGAACTATAACGGTAATTTATTCTGTAAAAGATTCCTAATTTTTTGAGCTGAAAGAACAAAATAACTTTCTTTAGTGCCGTTTCAGGACCCGCCGGGCATCAAAACTTGCTATCCAAAAGGATACCTTTTTTCCCATACCATAGAGGTATTGTTTAACAGTACCCAGCCCTGCAGGTGCCTGATCATCCCTGTCCACTCAGTTGCTATAAGGAGCAGACATGTACTGAGTGAGAGCCTCATGCTTAAGGGTCTTGGGTAAGACTTTATTCCTCACCTGTCGCCTCCTTGTCCAGTTTAGTTCTGTATTAGACACGTTTTTGGCCAGGTTTAGATGTGGTTAAGTCCTGCTTTTAACCTGGTCTCATCCTATCTCCTGCTAGGTTATACAGTATGTGGTTTAGCCCTGGATTAGATCCAATATGGCTAAATATTTACCGACTATTAGTTGATTACACTGATTACCAGCACCAGCTTTTCAAAATACATAATTTAGTGCAATTTACAATTGAAGAAAGTATAATTGAGGTCACGTTATCATTGGTCTAGTCCTCTCAATTCAGGTTTATCATGCCCTTTAAATTTTTTGCTCTAAATGATGTATGGTAATATGCTTAAATAAGAAAATGTACAACCTATGAATCAAAAGACCCATGTGACTAAAGCCATGTCAAAACTAATGAAATCAAAATGAATATTCTGACAGCCGTGACCTTTTTGCTGTAAAGTAATAACGGAAAACATTTATACGCCATAACCCCCCCCCTTTATCGGTCTCTTCACACATCTGCATGGGCCTTTCTTTGCTGTGGCCTTGCTGTGTTTTACTAAGCCCAGAGCTCCCGCTTCGAGTTGCTCAGTGGATGCCTTGAAATCTGTTTTTTGCAAAACGAACATGGCTTTTTTACACACAAACAGACACTTTGCTTATCCAAACTGTGGCATGGGAAAGGGGTATGCACATATATTTATAGAGGGGGAGTCAGGGGGCATTCATTTAGGAGCAATTCACTCGGGGGCAGGGGGGGGGGGGGCAGCCTGCGTTAACCAAATAATCGAGATGGACAGTCGTCTCTTTCAGGACGTCCCGAGGGAGGCCAGCAAGAAGCCCGTGCCACATTTTGCGGAGGGCGTCAAATTCTTTCGGGCCAGTTCGGGTTTAAGTCTCGCACGACACTGCAAAAAGGACCCACGAGTTAGATATTCCTTAAAATGATGAGTTCAAGACGGTGTTGTTATCGTCAGAAGGGGGTGCACTGCAAAAGCTAACATACTAAGGTTAATCTCAGATTCATAACTTTATTTATCCCCCAGGGGAAATTCATTCAACAATCATCCGTCTCATTAATACATAAAAAATAAACATCAAAATGAAATAAGTCAACGTCATTGGAGGAAACCTGGACCCATCAAAGATCAAAAGACAAACGATGCTGGTTGCAAGTCTAGTCTGTCTTTGTTTAGCAGCTTAATGGCAGAAGGTATAAAAGACATTTTATCTGGCCTTGATTTGAGCAGGAAAGTTAAATTGTTGGTCAATGGAATAGCTTTTTGCGCTTATAATAAGAAAAAACATATTATTGCACCTAAAATAAAGAGTAAAATAGGAAATAAATGCCAATCTTTTTTTACATGACGAATCAGAATTACTATTACTATTATTATCGGATAGGATCCCATGGAGCACCTCTCCAAGATATTCTCACACACTCATCTCAGAAAAACATTGTGACTGTACTGGAGTGTGCACATAAATATAGAATGTAAAAAAACAACATTGTTATTGTACAGAGCCCAGAATAGTCAATGGGTGACTTGTGATCCCGGACCCTCACCACGGCTCATAGTAATGTGTGCGTGCTTTCCGAAAATGTACAGTTTATTGAACCTGAATAATTGTATACGTATCGGAATACGTATCGTTCTTTCTTCTTTTTCTTTCACGCCATCAGAGTTTTCACCCAGTGAACATTATGAAAACTCACCAGATTTGGCCCATGAAAGAGCGTTTCCACTTTCAGTCTCTTTAGTGCTTCTAACAGCGGCGTCTCACACTTTGAACGGTCGACACTGCAGTCGAGGTGGGGGATATTGACAAAAAAGAATATCTCGATATTCAGACGATATTTTTGCAATCCTTCAAAGAAATGTGTGCAAACTGGCAAAGAAGGTCCTGTTGTCCTTTTGACTTGCTGCATCTGACCTATTATTGTAAGGTAAGGTAAGGTGAACGTTATTGTCCCCGGAGGGAAATTTGTCCTCTGCATTTGACCCATCCTTCGTTGCCGCTGGGGCAATCCATCAGGAGCAGTGGGCGACCGCTGTGCAGCGCCCAGGGACCCATCTCCAGATGTGGAGCCAGGCTCATGGTCAGAATCACCTGGCTGGAGGATTTGACCTAATGTGCATGTTTTGGGTTGATGGGGGAAACCGGAGCACGCGGAGGAAACCCATCCAGGCACACAGAAAGGCCACACGGGCCGGGAATTGAACCCGGGACCTTCTTGCTGTGAGGCAATCCACTCTGCCACCATGCCGTATTATGCTGTATTATTATTATTGTAGATTTACCAGAACATACAAATATGAGACATTGTTGATTTAAACATGAACCAAGTTGCTGTACTAACGTCATCCATCCATTTTCTTCCGCTTTATGCGGGGCCAAGTCTGAGCAGAGATGCCCAGACTTCCTGATCCACGCCCACCTCCTCCAGCTCTTCCTGGGGGATCCCAAGGCGTTCCCAGCTTATAGACATCGTCTTTCCAGCGTGTCCTGGGTCTTCCCCGGG
>OMNZ01025024.1:0-11297 GCA_900303255.1 Lesueurigobius sanzi | reverse complement strand
TGCTTGATGTTTAGTTTTGTTGTAGAACCATAAAACAGAACAATAATGATCCTTTATTCAATAAAATACTGTTTCTTTTAGTGTTTTTATCATTTATTTGAGCTGAAACACCTCAGTCACTTTCTTTAGTGCAGTCTCAAATTTGAAAAATATTTTTTCGGTACCCGTATTCGGTATCAATTTATTTTTCGATACCTGTAGTACCTTAATTATTTTTTCGATACCAGACTGGTACCGTTTAACGGTACCCAGCCCTACATATTGTGCATTGTGCATGTTGAAGAGAGTCGTGTATTTCAGGAGGTGTTGTTCATGGGACATCACAGCATACTAAAGAGCCTATAGTTTAAAATTGAGGGGGAGGGAAGCTGAAAATTCTGTGCTGGTAACTATGGAAACTGTCAAAATGCAGATTTCTAGTCTTAGTTTATTGCTAGTTTCTCTGTTATTCCTGGGTCAATCCACATGAAACAAAAACAAAAATACAAAGTTCAAAGTCTTCTCTGTCAGTACATATGCACTATTCATTTCTTATAAAAGGTGTCCAAAAGTGGAGACAATACCTGTCCATTCCCTTTGACTAACATTGTGAAGCCAACAACTTAGCCAAGTGCCCTAAAAGATGAGGAAACTGACATCCTCAGAGCCTCAGCTGTTTACCACCTCATCTCCCCGAGGCTCCCCAACGGCTGCCGCAGTTGCCACGGCGATACGGTAGACCGATACACAATGAGGCGGGAGCCAGAGGCGAGTTTAGCCTGAGTGAGAGTGGGGAAGATTTGTGAAGGCTGTTGCCATGCTACAGCTCGGACATCCGCGTGTAGATCTGGATATGGCTCGGAAGAAAGGAAAAAAAACAAATACTTGAAGAAACAAAGTTGAAGGAGGAAGGAATGGTCAAAGGAAGCCGACATGTTTGGGGGAGATGTGGAAAATGATGGAGCGTGTGTGTCTGTGGAGGCGGGACTCCTCTTTGACGCACACTTCCTGCTCAGAGCCAAGCCTTACAAAGAAGAGCATCTCTCCATATCAGTGCATATCTGAGGGAGGGAGACCGTGGCTTATCTGACGCAGGCACAAGTGTCACCATCGGACTATTTCTGTACACAACGTCACAATCGCACCAGGAGCAGAGGTGGAAGCTAGCCACTAAACATCAATTTTACCAGTTTAAATTTTCTTTTGGGAAATTTCTTTCAAAAACTCCCATAAAGTTGTATAATTGGCACCTGTTTTATTTATTTCATATTCCAGTTTTTTTCCCTGGAACCTACACTAAAGCCTACAAAGCCGTCCTTACCCTCATAGCAGTCCCGGACCGTGTCGAAGTAGACGTAGTACTGATCGTTGGTGAAGAAGAGCAGGCTGAGCCACGAGTCGAAGGCGTAGATGGGAACGATGAAGAGGATTCGGACGATGTGGCGCTGCTCTCGCGGGGAGCTGTAGAAGCGAAGGTGCATGTAGATCTGCAACACACACAGCAAGACAATTTAATAGAATTTGTATGCATTTTTATTATCCAATGTTCAGGGTTCCCACTCTTTACTTGAAATAATTTTCGAGGTCATTTCCAGGATTTTCCACCACATTCTAAAGTCAAAGATTGGTTACAGTACCATTTTCAGTGGCAACGGGCAAACGGGGGTCTGGGTGTCCTCCCCCAGGAATTTTTTTTTTTTTAAATATGATAAATTTTCCTGTGTTCTAGAGCATTGAAGAGCTTATTTATTTCTCCCCTCTCCTGGTACAATCCACAAGCACTCCCCTCTCCTGGTTCCGCTCCTACCTTTCTGACCACACCCAGTTCATCCAGCTCAAATCTTTTCCTTCACGTCCCTTCCCCGTCACTTCAGGTGTTCCTCAGGGTTCTGTCCTCGGCCCCTTGCTGTTCCTGATGTTTTAATTAAGTTATGAACTTCACCTACAGGCGTAAGTCTAAAATATGCAGGCTAAAATATAAGTAAATATAGAGGCACACAATATATCTGTACAGAAAAGCGAAGGGACTTTTTTTCATTTTCCATGTGATTCCCATGACTAGCAGTAATTTTCCAGGTTTTCCAGGTAGAGTTGAACATGGTTGGAATGGTTGGTCTTTTGTCAGATGCGTAATAACTAGTGAGTGACTGTAGAAGTTTCTAGGTGATTCAAAACAAACTGGTTCTTATCTTGATGCGACAGGTGAACAAAGTGTGACAGTGCGGAGGTCAGTGACTGTCTAATCAATAACTGACATCATGTTGGTGGAATCTGTGAGAATAAACTACTTTTTGAGAAGTATATTTTATTTTTAGCGGCAGTTTGAGCAGCTTTATGTTTGTTTATTAAGATATATTCGATACACTAAATTTGAATGTCCTCCTAACAACAATTTGTATATTATCTTGTAGAAGTCCACTGCTGTGCTTTTGTGAAATGCTCAAAGGCCTAAAGGCTTGTTGTTGAAGTGATGTTCTGTGTAACTGTGCGATAGAGACACCTGCTGAAGGGGGATGGGGCGGTAACTAAGCAACCGCTGTCTAAACAGTAGGAAGTAACTAGAATAAGATCAGAATCATTTACTATTGACAGAATTTTGGTCATTAAAACTTACCTGATGACAAGTAAGGATCAGCGCCGTCCACACAAAGAACCCTGAAACAGCCTGTGCTGCGGGGGTCATGAGGAAGATGGGAGGGTCCTGGCTGAGCAGTGGGGCCTCCGGGAGCCATGAGATGTTGGGGCCGGTGGGGGATGCTGTGGGAGGGGGTCCAGGTGCCACCTCCAGAGGAACGTCCTCCCCGAGCCGCTCCGAGAACGGCACGTCTCGCCTGGCCAACATCTGAGCGACGCAGAGCAGACAATAGTCGGTCGATAAAGAGGAGACCGATCACAGCACAGTGTTTACACAAGGTCAACGCTGGAATTCAGACTATAGTGTGACAACTTGAGGGGAAAATGCGCATTGATGTCCTAAAGTGATAATTAACTTATACAGTAGATTAGGTTTGTTATCCACATACGTCATTGCACAAGGAATGCATGCTATTGATGGAAAAATGGTGTACCGGTGAAAAGTTTGGGAACACTTTTTATGTATTGCTTTTTCTTTATTTTCTTCTATCTTTTTTCTGTTTATTTTATAGATTCTCACTGCAAAGTAAATAGTAGGTGAGAATAAAAACCGGGAAACTCTAGAACATATAAACTGTGTGTTTACATGCAGTAGAGTTACCCGGTTTTTATTGGGGAGTTTTAATATTCTTCTTGTATGGAGGCTACAATTGCGCAGGTGCACAAATTATGTTTTTGAGCAAAATACTGCCATCTACGCCAATATGAGTCAGAGAAATAAGGATTAGTGTCAGCGTTATACGCATTATAAGCCAAACAACAACCGAGTGCACATCTTTGAATCTTTATCTTCATCTTCTGTTTCTGATTGATTGACTGAAAGGGTGACTATTTTGAAGAATCTAAAATAAAACACATTTTTTGTTTCCATAGGTCCATGTGTTCATTCATAGTTTAATGCCTTCAGTGAGAATCGTAAAATGTAGGTTGCGATGAAAATAAAGAAAAGCCAATACATAAAAAGTGTTCCCTTGATGAAAGAGTATCTTGTTGAAAAGTTTCCATTACAGCCTGGTTCTTTTTGCTTAAATTAAATGAATAACCACACAAAATAAAAATTGACAAAGTACAACACATGTTTGGAGGGTTAGGGCACACCGCAATCAAATCAACAATTCATTTATGATGACCAGTATTAGCAAATTGCAAAGGATGCAATTATGTGTTTTGGACATAAATCGCAGATCTAATCACAATAAAAATGAATAGCTATTATTTTATTTTTTAATGAAAGTACAAGGTATGGCATTGAGAGGATTTCAGCTTAATTTTGATTGAACACGACACTGTCTTTTCACTAATAAGAAGTTTCAGTTGATTGCATTGTGAATAATCGTCAATATCCTCAAGGCCTGGGGTACGAGGAATATAATTGAAAGTCTCTCGGGTATGTGAGGCAAAAGAGATCTAGGCTATGGTGACGCATTCATTTAGTACTCTTAAACTGGCACACAGCATTACCCGCTCTTCCAGACCAGCTACCACGGCATTTCCAATCTGAATCCCAGCCTAATCTTTTATTTCTGCCCAGTGACTGAAATTAAAATCCGTGGCCCAGAGCAGGGCACAATGTTGGGGCGGCGGAGAACAAAAGATGACATATCCAGTGCCCCTTGGACTTCCCGCTACTGAAGAAGAGCGGGCTGATAGTGGCCAGGAGACACGTTACATAAGGAGCCGCTCGTCACTGTCAGCGGGTGTCCATGCCAACCCACTGGGGGCATGTTTGTCCTTTCACAATGACAGATAGATAGACATCACACATACGGCCGAGCTCGGGGGGCACGGAAACCTTTGTGTTGGTAATGTCAACAGCAAAGCAAGGATGCAAAACCAAACACAGCTGGATTGAAATAGATTGTTGACTTAAAAATGTAATAAATGTGGTATAATCAAGAAATAGGTTGTGTCTAGTTCCTGGGCCAATCCACATGAACAAAAACCGTCACAAAGCTCAATGCCTTCTCTGTCAGCACATATGAGCTCAGGTCTAATTATTTTCTCATAAAAGTCTCCAAAAGTGGTGATAGTCAGTAGAAAGGACTTTCAGCCATGAGAATAATATGGCAGGTTTGTGAATCCAATCACTACCAAATAATGATCAAGTAGAACATTTGTCAATTTTATTTTTGGAAATTTCTTTCTAAAATAGAGTTGTATTGGCACCTGCTCAAACTGAAGTAGAATTCTACACCGTGAACACAACCTATAGTAGTAGCTTGGCATCTTTCGCAAAACTATGAATTACAGTTGAGGATACAAGATAAGCTTCACCTGAACCAAAGTTGCAATTTTAAAGGTTGCAACTTGCAAAATCCCAAAGGCTGCAATTATTTACGTAATGTAAGGTTCTGTGTGAAAACAAAGTCCACAGAGGTCTTATTATGTACAAAACCTACAAGGCCTTGTATTTTATACCAGTTCAAACATGTATTAAAGTGGTTCTCAAACTTTTCAAACCAAATACTTCTTCATGAAATATTTAACCTTGCAAATATCCCAAGATCAAAGGGTCTAAAATTAACCCAAATTGGATTAAACTACGTCTAAACTGGGTGTAAACCATGTCTAAAGCAGAAAAAAATAATTTTAATGTATTACTAAAGCATAAATTACATTACAATATTAATTCAAATGAATAAAGTCTAAAATTGCCCTTGGAGGTATTAAAAATGTGCACTGTGAGTGTGAACTGAATCTCGAATAAATAACAAAAATAACGCAAAACCTGACAAAAATTCCTTCTATTCAAATATTCAACAAATATTCAATTTATTTTGTCTTTGCTCCTAAAGTTTGACAAACACTTTTCCAGGTGCATAAATGTCACAGTATGACAGATGACAGGACGTTTCTATCGATTTGCAAGCCATCAGCACATTGGACAAGGGCAAGTGAACGCATCACACAGGCGGCCGTACAAAAGGCACAATGCCAGTGTGTGACAGTCAAGTGTGCAAGGGACATCTGTGTAGCTTCATTTAAAAGGCTAAAAAGGTCAGACTGAGGGTCTCTGGGCGAATACGTTAAAACGAGAAGCGGTCAGGAATAAAGCAACAGATGGAAAGGGCGTGAGGTCACCCAGGGGTGTTTATTACTCAAAATGGGGTATTATATAGATATCAGATCAAGGGGGATTATTGTATGGGCGAAAGCAGCCACAACAACAACAACAACAAATGAGGGTATTAACAGCCTCGGGGCATGCTATAAATGGTTTCCACTAATAATGCGTTAATGACTGGGTGGATACGGAGAAAGTCATAGAAAGCAATGCAATGAAAACAATAACAAAAGCGCACACAGCTCACCTTTTGTACAGCGCCAATGGTCCACACACGAACTTGAACAGCTCTGCAATTCAAATATATTTATCAGAGCCTATAAAGTGTACGTAAATTGTCCCAACAGTGATTTAAAGGTTCAACTCACCAGTTTCTATGCTCCCGTGGTGTGTTAGAAGAAGATCCGACCAAAAATAACACAGAAACGACCTTAATTCCTGCTCAAAGCCAACGCACCGCTGCTCCCCGGACATCCATGTTGAAGCGCCCCAGGACAATCTTTACGTGTCACCCCCCTAAAAAAAACTTACCTCCTAAGTTTGCCCCTCATTACTAAATTATAAAGTGTACGATCTGTTTTAAAAGCGGACACTTTTCGGAGCTATACCTAGAGAGTTTAAAAGCGGTCAGCGTTAGATAAAAGATAAACCTCGGCTTTCTAATAACACCGCTCGCTCCACTGGCTCCACGGTGTTAAGAGTTGCTTTGACTCCCCGACGGATTATACTGTAGATCAGACAACGCCCCGCCCACTTAGGGAGGAGCGCCAATCACATGACGGTATAGCTCAAAGGTGCCCGCCTGTTTTGTGAGGTTGACCAATCACGTAGGGACTACAAAAGATCGGCAGGAAAAAATATATATTGAGTTTGTGCGCATGCGCGAGGGAGTCTATTCTGGGCTGCTGCGGCGTGTGAATGTGGGTGATGTTCAAAACAAGGTTAGCACGACTCCTACAATGATTTTTGTGTGTCGTACTTAGCTTCCTGTCCCAAATACGGAGTGGGACCATTAATAAACATCCTGTTGTGTTATTCTGTGAGCTTTACGTACAATATGCAGCAACATAAATGGCCACAATCTAGTTAGTGTCAAACCAAGATTAGGGGTATGGAAAATAATACTACAAATAAAAACAACTATAAGTTAAATATATTTTGAGTATGTAATCCCTTTCCCACATTTCTTTAGTACAACCAAAACTGGGTAAAGAATAAATACCTGTACAAACAAAACAAAAACATTTAGTCAGAATTGCAATCAAAACAGTCGACATCTGTGTAAGCTGTGTATATTTTATTGATTGAGAAAATATACACAAATAACCATAGTAATAAAGATGAAGCATGGTTTTAGAATGTACAGGACATCAATGGATCCACAGACAGCACCACCCCATCCATCCTGACTCTCCCATATCCATCAGGAACCTTCTCTTCATTGCCTGCCTCTGCGCCCCCAGACCGGCAGACTCCTATGGCTCCGCTTCTACGGGTAAGAAAACCACCCCCCTTCTCTCTGGCTAGCAGCATCTTCAAGTAACGTTCTTTCAAATATGACTATTTACATTTTACATACAAAATAGCAAAATAAAAAAACAACAAAAATACAACTGTAACAACGGATATTCCCATTAGCATTTCAAAGCTTTCAAAGTATCTCTGGACTAAGGCTTTGACATATCATACAATCTCAACAATCTCTATAATCCCTTCTATTATTTCGTACATGAAAATAGTTTTATTGTTAAAACTGTAGCCAGAGGTGGGTAGAGTGGCCAAAATATTTACTTAAGAGAAAAGTAGTGTACTTAAGCAGAAGTAGAAAGTAGTCATCCAGTCAAGTAGTAGAAAAATATTCCTTTAAATTACTGCAGTTTAATTTACCTTCTTAATAACGGACTTTTGTCTCATGCCAATATGAAGTTTCTGTCATTTATAGACCATTTACTGTAGGAAGAGTATCCAATTTTTTACTCACGAGTATCAATACTTCAAAATAAGAAAAAAGTATGGTCTGATGAAGGTACTCAATGTACTAATTGATTAGTACCCACCTCTGACTGTAGCAAATGTATGGAGTTCGCCAGTGACGGCCCATCTCAACCCCCGCTATGGTTCCAGAAGCCAATTTTCAATGAATTTATTCACAATAGATTTAATAATAATAAAAAATATAGATTACAAACAGCTGATTCACCGCTGTGCATTCAAACTAATGTAATTCTTTGACAAATGTAACATGAATTTTTACTCCTAGAACCAGAACGGGTTTCGAGGTGGACTGTTGAGCTCCATTGGCAACAAGTAGGTTCTTAATCTTAAATAGCATCACTATCCATTCATTTATACTTCAGCAACTCATAATGAGCTATAGCAGCATACTCTCTCTCTCGCTCTCTGCGCGTCCTTTCCTGAAGCGAAGCTGAGGCCAAACGAACACTTAGGACAATAACACGAACGGACATGGACATTTATTGGCGAAAAGCAGCCTCGCTCTCATCCAAAACAATCTCCTTCACATTCTTCTTCACTATTTCAAGCGTTTGACTACTCGGCTAGTAGGTTATCTTTTTGTCATCCATTGTTTTTACACTGTTAGAGATCCCGTATGCTGCAAATGTCGGCCAGCAGATTGATAGCGTTTTGAGTAAGTGTAAACCACAGAAGAACAAGTTCATTTTGTGCCAGTTTTTTTTTTCCTTTTTTTGCTTATTGAGTCTCGAGATTGATGTGCAGGTGAATACGATTTGAAAAGGAGGCGTGGGGTGGCTTTTTGTTTTTGACCCCTTTCTTTGCGTTTTATTGGCCGCGGCCCAAAAAAAAGCAGCCAGTTCCAGCCAGAAGGTTAGTCTTTTTGTCTTACTCTGGTTTGAGTGAGCGTCCATGTTGGCTCCTCCTGAGGTTCACACAGCGCACTGACAGACACACGGACACGCCCCTCATGAGGATCCAGCGATCTACTCCATCTGCACCACTCACGCGTTAAAGTCCATTCATCCGTTTGAAAAGTAAGGGGTATTTCGGATACCGTGCTTCTGCTGAAACAATGAAAAATAGATTAGAAATGCATAAAGCCACTACAGGCTATACTTCTGTTTTCCATGTAATGTGTATTTTCTGGTAACTGTGCTCTAGTAACAACTAATGTAAAAATTAGACCCTGCTTTCATCTAATTTATTGAGTCCTTTTTCCCGGCCCGTGCAGCCTTCCTGTGTGGAGTTTGCATGTTCTCCCCGTGTCTGCGTAGGTTTCCTCCGGGTGCTCCGGTTTCCCCTACCACTAAAAACATGTACAATAGGCCAGGATGAATGAGAATGAGAGTGAGTTTGTGAGTGCGAATGTGGGACAACAGATGGAAATTAGCCCAAGACTACAATCCGGAGTGGCGTGTTCACATGCATTCTTCATGTGCACGCAACCAAATAAACCAAACAAACAAAATAAAACATGTAGAATTGTCACTGAAAAAAAGTTTTTCATACAGTCTTTCAACAACAGTTATATTCATTCCATAAAGATTTTGTGGTGGACAGTGAGATCCAGGTAGGTGATCACTTACTCCGTGTTAACTCTTAACTTGATGTAAGCTGTAAAAACTTCAGCGGACTAGCAGTCGTCTGTGTTTAGAAAGATCAGAGAGTTTATCTTGAAGCCTAAGGCTAACATGCAATAAAAAAAAAAACAATAACTATAAAAAAAAAGTAGACAAGAATACTGTTTTTATGCAGTATAGTTCACATTTGTGGAGCTAATTTAAATTCTATAATGCATTGAATGAATGTTAGCCTTTAGCTAACACAGACGACTCCTCCACCGAAGTATTTACATCAACTTATTAATACACAGTAAATGATCATCTACCAGAAACTCACTGTCCACCATGGAATCTTAAAGAAAATATGATAATTAGAACAGGTCTAAGCTACTCTCCATAGGAAATCAATACGGACAGGTCAAGTACTGGCCCTCACAACTTCAGGTCAGAGGACCTAGTGCAGCCATATTGTGCACTGAGCAAACTTTCAAATAGGTATTTTCTGTAGGTTTTGTATAATGTGCTCTTAGTGGTTCCAAAAAGGCACTACAACCACCACCATAACAAATTATCAACATGCCATTCCTCATTTGAAAGCTGTATAATCTAACTACAGAGAGATACACTAGCACTAATTAGGACTTGATTTGAGACAGGTGCTGGGATTGTGGGAGTAGAAGAGAGTCCCAAATGTTAATTTTCAAACTCATTTTAAGTGTGACGCTCAATATATATATCTTTTTAGTGCTGTCAAACGAATAAAATATTTAATCGCGATTAATCTCATGAATGTCATAGTTAACTTATCGCAAATTAATCACACATTTTTATCTATTGTAAATGTCCCTTGAATTATTATTTTAATACTATAATCAACATGTAAAAGTGGATAGGCTTTGTGCAAATGTTTTTTTTAATTGAAAACAACGTAGTGTTATATTTCACACTACAATTTTTACTGTAACTTTTTTGATTTTTATTCCACTAATATATGCTTCTATGAACATACAAGGCTATAAACCTGACCTTCTATGTGCCATCTGTGTTTATTCTCCATAACAAAAAAATTGTCCTAAATAGATTTGCTCATATTTGGCACAAATGTTACTCCATACTTTTGCCCTCCATGTTTTGTGTAAAGAAAGAAAAAAAGAAAACAAGATGGCAGCTGACCAGTGACACATTTTCAGGAAAAGTTTCAGGAAAAAAAAAAAAACTCAGGTTTTTATCAAGTACGGTTTTGAATCCCTGGGCGATTGTGTGAAGTGCAGAGTCAGCAGTTTTTTTGGAAACTTGGCACTTTTTGACACAAATTTTCAAGGTTAAAATGATTTAAAAAATGACGCAGTTAAAATTGGTTTGCGTTAACACGATAATATATTTTTGACAGCACTCATTTTTTTCCATTATTTGAATGTGAATACATCAACTTTACAATTGTTATCAGTAAAACAATTATTTGACTTACATGTTTATCTCTTATTTATTTAAAGGAATATTTCAGCGCTTTTACATGCATACATAATCTAACCTGGCCTTGGATGAGGCGATGCGTGGCTGTCTTGTCTTTGTGCATGCCTTCAGTCCCGTAAGACGACCAAAGACACTGTTAGCATTTTGCCTCTATAGTATAGTAACCTTGCCTGCAAGCTGAATTCTCGCGGTATTTGTGATTTCACAAACACACGAGAATCCATCTTGGCCCGAGCCGCTAAAGTGTTTGAGCCAGGACCACCAGTGGGACGGAGCCACGAAAGCAGCAGGTGCCGAGCAAAACAAACATTTGTTTCGAAAATAAGGTAGTGTGGGTTAAGGTGCCTTCAACCCACAAACTCGTGCTACAAAAAAACGCAAAAACCACTCGACGACATTATGATATAAAGCTCAGAGCCGCTATCTAACAAACAACTATGAGCGAAACTCCGAACGGATTCGTTTGGAGCGGTCCCAGATTGATATTGTGGAGAACTCAACTACGAGTGCTACACAATGTCTATCTGGCTCTTGCCAGGTTAATAGTATAGTCCCATGGCGCCAAATTGTTAGAATCCACAAACCTCTTCCAAGTTTCCTATTTAAAT
>OMNZ01025023.1:37134-72430 GCA_900303255.1 Lesueurigobius sanzi | reverse complement strand
TTTCCCTCAGTCAGAGCATTGAAGATGGGTTGTGGCTGGATCTTCCAACATAACAATGACCCAAAGCACACAGCCAGGAAAACCAAGGAGTGGCTTCGTAAGAAGCATATCAAGGTTCTGGAGTGGCCTAGCCAGTCTCCAGACCTAAATCCAATTGAAAATCTTTGGAGGGAGCTGAAACTCAGTGTTTCTCAGCGAGCCCAGAAAACTGACTGATCTAGAGAAGATCTGTGTGGAGGAGTGGGCCAAAATCCCTCCTGCAGTCTGTGCAAACCTGGTGAAGAACTACAGGAAACGTTTGACCTCTGTAATTGCAAACAAAGGCTACTCTACCAAATATTAACGTTGGTGTTCAAACACTTATTTTCAGCTGTATCACACGAATAAATTGTAAAAAAAAATCATAGATTGTGATTTCTGGATTTTCACACAGTGGACATGCACCTACCATGAAAATTTCAGACCCCTCCATGATTTCTAAGTGGGAGAACTTGCAAAATAGCAGGGTGTTCAAATACTTATTTTCTTCACTGTAGGTCAGTAACTGTATCTGAAAAAAAAGTCCCCATTTTTCGGGGACTCTAGGTCTTAAGAGGTTAATATTTCCATTTTTGTTTTTGGACATTATTTTTCTCTTGCTACCCAGAGTTTATTTTATTCAGTGTACATAAGAGATGTTTATACAGCCTATTCATAGATGCTAAGAGACATTTATTTTATTCTTTTCTATTATTATTATTGTTACTTATTTTCTTCTTTAATGGCACATTTCCCGACTTTTAGCTACCCCCTGTGTGATCTTATCTTAAGAGCTGTTGTAACAAGTAAATCAATAAAGTTTCATCTTATCTCTTATAATCATATTTGTTTTAGGTATGACCAAGAGAAAATTAAAGCACGAAGGGAAAGGTAAATCTTTTATGTCTCCTTCTCTATGTTAGAGAGGAACAGTAGTTTACTTTGTGTGAATGTGCAGGTTGGAGCAACAGCAGCGGCAGCAGGAAAAGGAGCAGTCTCTCTCACAGGATTCAGCAAAGAAGTCTGAGAGGTGTTTAATATTTGCCAATTAAACCATTACACATTTTACATTAGCAGTATTTTGTGTGTTTTTAACTATGAAATGGCGTTTCTCTGTTTTACAGGCCGGTGTCAATGGCAGACTAATCTAACCCTCAGAGCTGCAACGGTTTAGGTAATTGCATTTTTCACTTAACATTTGGGCGTTGTATTTTAACGAGTGTTGAAGTGAAGAACTCATTTCTTTAGCACAATGTTGTTGATTTTTCTCATTAGACACTCCGTATTGGTTTGGTTTTCAAAGGAGACTAACTGGAAATGAAGATTGTTCAAAGAATATTTGTGTATTTTACAGGAACAAGAAGCATGAAGACTTTACTATGCCAGTTCTTGTTCGTGGGACTGTCTTCTGTCACAAATCCACAAGGGGCCACAGTTCCTTTCAAATGAATAAAGGAGAGTGTAAGTGCTTTATGCAGAAATGGACATTTGTTCACATTTGCTGCTCCATGTTGTTATTTACTACGCTTTGAATGGCAAGGCTTTAAGACAATGCAGTCGCAGTTAAAAATCACTATGTATTTAAGGGATTTTGCATTACCATTGTATTCATGATAACCAGCATATGCTCAATATACAATGCAATAGATTCCCTGCATGATTGTAGTATGTCCTTTAATGCCTTTCAGAACAAGTCACGTCCAAGTCATTGATCATTGTTCTTGATGCCAGTGGCTTCATATTACCATTTTTATGTGCCTCTTTTAAATAAGAAAATATTTTACAAAACATAATTTAACTCATATCATTTAAAGTTCTGTGACATAAAGAAACGTAGCATTCTGTTCAATATTACTTCACCAGCTCTATAGAGGTTTTTCTGGGGTGCAACGGCCCACTAATGGCCTACTATAGTTTGACTGCTTGTCCCTTTCATGGCAAACATTATTAGTGGCTATGTTTAAACAACATCCTTCTCTGATGTCTTCCACTCCTTGGTTATTGTAGCAGAGGATTTTTATTTTTCTAGAACAAAATGCCTATACAAAATTTGAATGTGTATATTGAGCGCATTAACTTTCATGGATGTAATGACTGAGAAGTGATGTAGTAATTTATGTGCTCTTTCATGTTTCCAAAGTTTCCCATTGTTTATTTCTTTGTGTTTTAGTGACATTTTTGTCCAGTAACCATAATGACTATATTTCACTTTTTTTTTTGTATAAATATCTTTTAGAACAAAACATTCAGGCAATGTTCTAACCTAAGTTTAGCTGTAGCCTTTTTAAGACACCTAGCTCTGACATTAGACTAACCCAGTTTTCATAATAAAAGCACAAAGTAGTAAACATGTAGCCTAATATCTGCCTTGACATCTTATCTGTGTAAAATCATGCATAATAAACAACTGCATCAAATGTTTTGCCTGTGTTTTGTAAGCAAATGTGATGTGTATATAGTTTGGCTGTGTAAATCAAAGCATGTCATCCTCATCAGCAGTTTCCTTGGTCTGGTAAGGCATGGAGCCTCCTGTGGGAGCCCAGTGGACACCCTCACAAGCATTCATTTGATCATGTCACTCATAAGGAAGAGAAAGATGCTCAGACAGTAACCTCCAATGATGTGACTTGTTGTGTAAGCAGTCACAGGGAGAGAAGAATAGGTCTACTCTACATTAGTCTAAACTGCGTCAGTGCCCTACATGGTGTTGAATGCATGTGTTAACTAGGTCTAACGCTGAAGGCCCATGTACCGGTATAGACAAGTACTACAAAAGCTCCTACACGCGTGCGTCTGGTGCTCAGCTGTAGTAGTTTTCCACAGTGACGGTCGTCACGCGGGAATAGTTATGAATGGAAGAGTACACCGCTCATTGATTGACAAGAACAGCTGCTAATTTCATATATGAATTTGGGGATGTCTGATTGGATGCTGTCCGGTCTGAGTGAGTCCTGATTGGTTGATTGTACAAAGCACGGAGCACGAGCACGTAGCGCACGAGATCAGTCACTACGTAGGTGGTGACGTCAGGTAGAGCAGCGTCCCATAAATTTCAGCGGCGCCTCCCGCTCAGTCTAATGTTGTAGGAACAACTAGTTACATCTCAGCACTTTACAACACTTTTGTTATTCGCTTGTTGGATTTTTATTGAACAACTCCTCTGTCTGTGCGAAGAGAGAAGACTGAAGAAAGATGAAATACATTATAGCAATTGGCGGGTAAGTCTTTGCTATAACAACACTTTCATGCTTTAATGAAGCGTTTTAATAGTAATCTAGTAGATGTTTCATTGCTTTCCACCTTCACTAAACTATGAGAATTAATTTGCCAAATTTAACAGTGACTTTTTGTTTTGTTACCGGCGCTGTCATGTGTTTCACACGACCCTCACGTTGCTTATTGTAAAATAACGCTTTGAGGGCTATTATAGTATTTTGTACAAGTCATGTAAATCTTAATGATTATAGATATTACTACGAATAGTGCCCGCCTCAAATGTGCAGCTGTGTAGTACGTGACTGGTGTGTTTGCGTTGACATCAATCGAGCGGGATTTTTGAAAATCCCCCGCGATCCTGTTGAAAAGTGGAGGGAATAGTGCTCATGCTGTCACCTCACAGCAATGACTCATCTTTATAACCATATTCTTTCTGTAAATTACAACCAAGACCATGGCAAGACGTCATTTTATAAGTTAATTTGTTTTCACATGAAATGGCTTTACCTCTATGTTGGCTTAAGTAATTTGTATTTCGCGAATAAAAACGTATTTCTTATTACAGGGTGACCAATGGTGGTAAAACCACTTTGACAAATAAACTTATGAAGACTTTGCCCAACTGCAGTGTTGTGCATCAGGATGACTTCTACAAGGTGAGTTTTTGAGGTTAAACCTTTTGATATTTAGATTATGTGAGGTTTCCTCCATAAGGTTTCAAAGAACACAGCTTTTTCCTTTGCAAGTTAATTGTTACTGCTGCATGCGTAACCTCCCAACCCCCAAGTCTATTATATGTGGGCATGCTCTTTTTTCTCTCTTTTTACTCTATTCACTGCTCTTTCCATCTGAATCTTTCTCTACTGGTGCTACTAACATTTTTGCCCATAGTCTATGTAGCTATATTTTTAGCTTTAAGCTTCTTTCCCCAATGCTTCTGGCATGAGTCAATTTTGTTTATTTATTTTTATTTTGCATTATTCCTGTATATTTGCCTTTTCTGTTGCTGTATGCACGTTTCCTGGCATGTGCGTGGGGCTGGCTGCTGAGTGTTCTGAATCCTAAGAGGATGCAGCAGTGTTTTATCGGTGACTGTTATTTCAGAAACCAGATCAGATAGAAGTCGGTGACGATGGCTTTAAGCAATGGGATGGTAAGACTTCTCTAGAAGCTGTTGTGAATCTTTTGTTTACACTTCACTAACAACAAAAACACATACAAAACACATTGGGCAGACGCAAACTCTTTTCCAAACAACAAAATCCTGTCTCCATAGATTGTATATAAACTGCTAAAAAATGTGTTTACTCCTCTACAAACAGTGCCTGCAGTTTATATTTCAGTCTTCTCACAAATAGTATTTCTCCTGGATTTGTTTAAAGTGTGCACTGTGAATAAAATATAGTATTGACTTTAATGCACACGTCCCAAACCTAATTGCAATACTTGCCAGAACATAAGATCAAAAATAATACATCCCTACTTTACACTTACAACCTTGAATTGAAATCTTGCTCATTGCGTGTATGCCCTCTTTTGCCTCACAGTGATCACCGCTCTGGACATGGAGGCCATGACTAACACAGTAAAAGGCTGGATGGAGAACCCAGTAAAGTTCGCCCGGTCTCACGGTATCTCATTGGCGCCGATGTCAGATGTGACCAACCCAGACGACCAGATCCACATCCTCATTGTGGAGGGATTTCTCCTCTTTAACTATGCGTAAGTTCACCTTTTCATATGCACTAATCAGGGCTTGACATCTTACAATCTCCAAATATTCAAGATTCTCAGAAATGATTTGATGGGAACACGCGTAGGAGATGCGTCTTTAATATACAAAGTCACGTGGTTATCTTCCTGCTCATTGATTGGCTAATATACCCACAGATAGTCAGGCACAGCTCCTGCAGTCATAGATAAGATGTTCTGCAGAAAGGGGCTCTAAGTTGTGCTCTAGGGCTCGTGGGTAAACAACATGGCTGCACAGTTGTAGATAACAGCGAAGTGTCATATTGTACCGTGGAGTTCTGATGGATGTACCTTGGGTGCACCTTTTGTAACAGCGACTCGCGTCTTGTCCTTTTCAGACCTCTGCAGGATGTTTTCACCAAGTGCTTCTACATCACGATACCCTACGAGGAGTGCAAGAGGAGAAGGAGGTGAATGGGTGTTCAAATTATACCTGTGGTTCTCTCAACTGGGGCCCATCTTCACACTGAAAAAACTGATAGGCCAAAGTTTCATGATATAAGTATATTTGCTCTTGATTTGAACAGATAAGTATACTTATCTGGCAATGGAATAAGTATTTTGGCACTTAAAATACTTAATAAGAAAATAATATATATTGCACTTAAACATCTATTTTTTTTTTAATAAGTCCTGGGATGAAATACATTTTACTTGACAAGTCCAATATATAATACCAGTATACTTATTTTCAGTAATTTAAACTTATCACTTTCTGTAGTGTAACCACACTCACACAAGTCACAACCCAAAGAAAGATTATGATTTCTCCTTATATTTCATAAAAATATGTAATTTGACCAATCAGATCAGAATCAGTCAAAGCAACTTTTCAATTCAGTTACTTTAGAGCAGTGGTTCCCAACTTTTTTAGAAAGTGAATGACTAAAACATCTAAATACACGAAAACTCTTTACAGTTACATGTTATTTTTAAGATTTTCTTTGACTGTAATAATCAAAAATACAATTTATTTAATCTTATTTTCTATCTGAAATAAATCCAAGTACCCCCTGCTAACCTCTTGCCTCTTGCCCTGGTTGGAAAACACTGCTTTAGACACATCTCTGCCATTCACTTTTGAGTTTTGAGCCACCAGTTGAGAGCCGCTGTCTCATATTGTGGAGCTGTGCATGTACTGTTTTGAGATCTTACTTTGGTATGTTTACTTTTAGTACCAGGCAGTACACTGTCCCGGACCCCCCTGGTCTGTTTGATGGTCACGTGTGGCCCATGTATTTGAAGCACAGGAGAGAGATGGAGAACTGCAGCTTAGATATTGGTAAGTCCATGTTTTTCTTGGTTAAATTGCAGTAATTATAACAAAAATACAGAACAGTTGTCTGATTTTGACAATCATTTTGCAGAGTACTTGGATGGTTTGAAAACAAAAGAGGAGATCTACAACCAGGTGTATGAAGACATTCAGAACAACCTCCTCAACTGTTTATAGGTAATGGGACTTTTATTCATTATGTTTCCACAAATAAGAACTATATGTTTTTGTACTTCAGATCTAATAATGTTCTTTCTTTATTTCTACAGCAGCAGAAGGATGGCCACGACTCTCCGTCTTTGTACAGGATGTAAATAGTTTCAGGGATACTTTTTTATTATTTTTTTTATTATTAACTATATTTTGTAAATAGAAGGATGTGATGTTTCTCTTTGTCTTTTTTAGCTTATTTATACATTTGCTGAAAATGGATTGTGATCATTACTGTGGTTCTCTAGTTGACTTCTACCTTTAATGTGCATTGTTAATAAATGCATTAACTACTGAAACATGACTCATTATTAAAAAGTATCATCACTATGTAGTTATTTTAATCATTATAAATCAGGATGAATGAGAGTGAATGTGGGAGGCAACGGAGGGAAATTACCTTGGCTACAATCCAGAGTGGTGTGTTTACATGCATGGTTGTCGTGTGTTTATTAACATGTACTGTCTTAACCAAACCAAATGAATAAATAATGTATATACTGTATATATTTATAATTAATTTAAAAGGAAAACACTGAAAAAAAAAAAAAACTATTTATAGCACAACCATTTATCACGGGCTATTTTTTAAATGACTTGCCATTTGTTGTAAGATACACAGTACAGACACATAGCCTACTGCATATATCTCTTGGTCCTTGTTTTCCTGAAGATGCTTGAGTATAAGCCACAGACTAACTTTAGATTTAACAGTGGTTCTCAAACTTCAAAAATAAGTGCCATTAGCACTAGGTTTATTGTCTAGCATTTATTTTAGAGCATATGACCATCACATGCTGCTAACACCTATGTTTCCACAAGTATAAATAGACTACTGTAACTTTCTCATTATCGTCAGGGAGTACGACATCTCATACCATTCTAAATAAGGCACAGAGTAGGTTAAACTATTTTGGGATATCTAATTTACGTCCACAGTCCAGTTTCTATTATTAGTAAAGAGGACATACCTGGAAACATTGTTCATGTCTTGGTGTGCATACTTTCAGAAGAGAGTATTCCTTATAGTCTAGTGTGGCTTATATTGATTGTAGTTTTCATAAATAGCATCCACATACAAGCCTTTCTCCTCCTCGCCTTGACCATATTTGGAAGTGACCGGCCTTTTATTTCCCCCAGATAACGATTCAAGATGACAGTAAATAAACTTTGAGCTTTCACTGTTGGCGTGGTCGTGTGTAACGTGCAGGGGAGGAGGCTCTTGTGTTCTGTGTCTTCACAACTGCAGTAGTAACATGCTGAAGCCTACATGCTAACAACAAACAAAACAATGCTGTATAGGCAGGGTGACATTGTCGGGCAGGTCATGTGGGCCTCACAATAGGGAAAACATGGATGAGGTAAACGTTCCACCTGCATATTACATGTTGAACAAAGAATTTTGAAGGCCTTTTTTAAGGAATTGTGGAGCCTAAATTGATTTGCACCTCACAGTATGATGCAAATCCCTTTGTTATTGTGCAGAATCTGTCAGTTTTTGTGTAAAATGAAAGTTTACATTATTTCTTGATAACCAGTCAATAATTTTGTGATTTGTTATTTCTATTTTTTTTTTTCCTTGATCATTTGCTGTAGCTTTGTTTTGTTTTGGTTTAGACCATTGGGCATTGTTTCCCAACCTGGAGAACTTGGAATAATTTCAGATAAAAAAGATCAAACTAAATAGTATTTTTGATTATTATGTTTAAAGAAAGGCTATTTGTTTAAAGAAAAGCTATTTAAAACTGGAAAGAGTGAGAGTTTGAGAATATTTAGCTCTTTTAACAGATAAACAGGAGTCATTTTTTAACTAATCAACAAAACCATGGAGGCAAGGCGCCCAAGGGGTACGCCAGCCAAAAAAGTTGGGATCTGACCGAGGGCAGTAAGCCCAAGATGCACCTGCGGACCTATATTTTTTACCATTCAGAGCAGGAGAGGCAGCAAGTAGCCCCTTGTAACTTGTTTGCCTGACAAACTTGGAAAATAAACCACTGAAACTCTATTTTGGGGTCATTTTGATCAAACCCATGGTGCGCTTTAGTGATTATTTGAGTTAGTCCTAAGTTTGGTCATGTGTAAGATAAGTTGATTTGTTTTCTTTTAACAAGTAAAGACTAAACATGTGAAGTTTTTGTGTCCAACTCCCCCTGCCCCAACAGCATTCAACTATTTTTGTATTATTGCAAATCTTTGAAAAGATGCTAAAAACAAACAAACAAATAAACAACAATAACTCTTTTGTGAAAATATGACTGAACAGTTCGTGTCCCATTTAGAGTCCGATGATCCATATTTTATCCTGTTCCCCCAATCAGAGGATTCAGACAGAGCCCCTCTTTCTCACACATACTCTCTGCCTCACACATTCCTGGCCAGGCCTGAATGCTTTCCAAGGGAAAAGTGTTTAATGCATTTGGACAATTGAAGTGAGAGCACAGCACGTGGCACCTCTTAAATCCACAGGCTACATGTTTTAAGACACATCCCACTGATAAGTCCTCACCTCTGAGTGCACCTCATAAGGTAACGAAAAGGTGCTTTATTTGCCATTATACAATAGACTACGTTCATTAAAGTGGAGCAGGTTATTCAATAACGAAAATAACTATTTATTAGAATCACAATCACCCATTAGAACTGGCCTATTTGACTCCAAATAGGTTTAAAGTTGGTTGTGCATATAGGGAAAACTTGTATGTGAATGTACCACTGCGTTGCTAATGACGTCAGAGAAAAAAATGAAAAACTCATGAGATTTTGAAAAGTGAGGCTATATTTACCTCAAAAACGTGACCCGAGATTATGTGTGGGTTCAGCGCCACCGCGTGGCCAATGTGGTATGGTAAATGGTACCCACACGCACCGTTTCAATTACAGCATTAGGCATATCGTGACAGACAATTCCCTAATACTACGCATAGGATACACCAGGCAAACTTAGTTTTTAGTAATATCCTATTTTCATTATGAGATTGCTGAGCTTGGGTTCTTGAGCAAAAAGTCAATTGAACACTGAAGTGACAGTCGACGCCCACTCCCTCTCTCCCTCTGTGTGGAGATGCTGTGCGTAACGGTGTGTGTCCAAAGCGAACAAAACTCCTTAATTCTCTGTCTCAAACCTGCAGGTCAGGGTCCACTTCGTGTTCACCACTTTTACAGTCATGAATAAGTTATATGTCCTACTAGTTTGCCTACTTAACCTTATTGTGCAGATGGGAACCGGACAGGAACAACATTTACGCGCAAGGGGACCATGGAGACATCGCTTTCAATGGGAAAGTAACGGGCGCGTGTACAGTTTGCTGAGCACGGGGACACAGTACCGGTCACCTGCGCAGGGCAGAAAGCGCACACAAGTCCTGCTGACCACAAAGAGCAACCGCAGCGCTTCGACCTCTCTCAGGTCCAGAACCAGACCGGAGGCGCAGAATGAGCAAATGGACACGTTTGTCCTGGGACCTGATGCCGGACAGTTCATTCTCGCCTCTGCGCGACCATCTCACAGACAGACAACTGGCAGACACAGAGCACCCTCAAGTTTAAGTCAGGAGTTCTCTGGAAGTGGAGTCCCGCGTGGAGGCCGCAGCACAGCTGGAGAAGAAGCAGCTGTGCAACAAGCCACAGTCCCCCATGCCCAGTCTTCAGACAGTGCGGTCAGACCTGACACTATTGGACAAACCACACGGCCACAGCCCGTGCCTCGTGTGACAGCAGAGACCAATGTGTCCCATACACCGCTGCCTGGCAACTCAGTGGAGATACATTTCCCGCCTTTGAGACTGGAACCACCACCAACTGACCCAGGTCACACACGAGATGCACCAATTTCCCAAGACCACAACTCAGTCTTCTACAACGCAAATCCACCAGCTCGCAGAATCAGCCCCCCAGCGAGACAGCCAGGGACAGGGTATGGCACTAGGTTCTTCCACAGCGGTGAGGCAACATGCAACATCTATAGTCTACATTTTGTCAACATTGAGATGTCCAAATATCATTATTAACTTATGGTGCCATTTGTTTGTTTGTTTTTGTTTTTTTTGCAGGTTTACCAGATTTGGTTCCTGACCCTTACTTCATCCAGTCAGCCTCCTACATTCACAGGATGCAGATGTATGCCCTGCGCTGTGCTGCTGAGGAGAACTGTCTATCAAGGTGTTTTGATTTTTTTTTTAAATATGATACAATAGTGACTAGAAATGTTTTAAGAGAGTTTGGCAGGTGAGTGACAGACTTTCATAAAGCTGCTCAACAAGTCAAATGCACGAGTTAATGAAAGCTAAAGGATTCCTGAGTGAATACAAGCCTTTAAAGGGCAAAACCAGAAAACATACATGTCACCAGACCATAAATCTGTATTATGGCTATGGCAAAGGTGAAATATTTATGTGCTGTGGAGTCAGGTAAACATGCACAAGACACTTACATTATTGTTTAAAATTATGGATGTAAAAGGGGGTAATGATCTTTTTCACCAGGTCTGCTTACCGTCCGGACGTGAGTGACCTGGAGTACAGAGTCCTGTTGAGGTTCCCACAGCGTGTGAAAAACCAGGGAACTGCAGACTTCCTCCCTCTGAGGCCCAGACACCAGTGGGAATGGCACAGCTGTCACCAGTAAGTAAAAGTATGCTCCTAATCAATTAAAGGACAGGCATTATTATAAACAGGCTTTTTTTAAACAGAGACTACAGATTAAATGGGAAAAAATATTTAGACATGGGCTTTTAGATTACTGACATAAATGAGGGACAATGCATTTCGAGTTTTCCTTCATTTAATGTTGTCATATAAAAAATATCTATCTATACATTTATCATATTTTCAGGGACAAAAAGTGAATATTTATGGATTATTTTTGCTGACGTCCTAGATAGATTGTTTCGTTTTTGAATCAAGTCATTATTACTGTAACAATCTGTGAACAAAGCAAATTTTATATTAAGAAAAAAACGTTACTCTTCTTTAATTTGTCAAAGAATGAGAAATTGTGTGTCTATCAGAGCTATTTTAAGTGCTGATTTTGCCACAGTGCAAGTTAATTCCCATATGGAGAAATTTCCCCAATCCATGTAATTGTGACAATTAAGTAATTCAGTGAAAGTGTGTAAGTTGCTCGGATGTTCATTCTGCAGTCGTGTTTAAGGGACGGATGTTCATTCTGCAGTCACAAAACGTGAAATTAAAATGCTCAGGTGTTCAGTAGAAACCTTACCTCACGTGTTTGTGCTTCAAGACACTATCACAGCATGGAGGCCTTCAGTAACTATGATCTGCTGGATGTCTCCACGGGACTCAAAGTGGCAGAGGGACACAAAGCCAGCTTCTGTTTGGAGGACACCACATGTGACCCAGGAGTAAGACGACGCTACGCCTGCACCGCTCACACTCAGGTAAAACAGTTCAGGAAGTATTCTTCTACCTCTATTCTTGCTATTTCATTTTGTTACTACACTCAGGTTAAAATAGTAGGTTTGTACCAGTGGTGGAAAGTAACAAAGTAAGTAACAAAGTAAAAAGTACAACACTACATTTATAGTACACTACATTTTAGAGCCTGTATCTGTACTTTATACTCCACTACATTTTTAAAATTGGGTTAAAAGTAAAAGCATTTTATTTTCAAAGTGACTCTCTGTGATGAACTAGTTTAGTCCCAGTTTAGAACTGGTTTAGTCCCAGTTTAGACTTGGTTTAATGGTTTACTCGTTTAGACCTTGTTTAGATCTGGTTTAGTCCTGGTTTAGTCCTGGTTTAGTTGTGGTTTAGTCCTGGTTTAGACCTGATTTAGACCTGATTTAGACCTGAGTTAGAGGTTTACTCGTTTAGACCCGGTTTGATTCAAATTAAATGACATCCTGCACATTGAACTCTTAAATACTTTTACTTTTTACTCATGAAGTACATTTTACAATGGATACTTTTATACTTTCACTTAAGTAGAAATTGTATCAGATACTTTTACTTAAGTACATTTTGGTCCTGTATATGCACTTTACTTAAGTAAGAATATTGAGTACTTCTACCACCACTGGCTAGTACTGACTAGAAGTTGTGTGATGGAGTGGGACGTGGAGGGACAGATTAATTTAGATTAAATGAAGATCAGAATTGAACTGTTTCATTTACTATTTGGCCTAAAAGCCACATAGGAATAGCAATAGGTCATTCATATTCTAATCCAGAAAGTTTGGACACCAAATAGTGTACATTTTATGCAATGGGAGTGAGTCAGGGTTTATGTAGCAGGAAGTCAAATTCATGGATCTTTAATTCTATGCCCCAAAACAAAATGTTTAATGCCTCAACGTAACAGATATGGGCATTTATCATTTCTAAAGATTTGGAAACATTGGATTAAGCGGAGCAATTCGGTAAAATGTTGATATTTTTAAGTCAATTTAACAAATTGGGCAAAACATGCAGTTGAATGTAGCAAATTAGAGAGAAAGGACGGAGGAGCGCTGTGTGGGTACGTAGGTAAAAATGTATAAAAAGTAAATCACGTGCTCAATTGCAAAAAAAGGAGGTGCAAATGTGTCAAGCAGACAGAAAACTCCAAGGCACACTGTTAAAAATAATTAAAAAGCTTTTATTAGAACATGGCTAAAGAGCTTTAAATACGCAAATTCTTTGGGAACAGCCACATTCAAGTCTGTTTTACACATCTGCACCCAAAGAACCAGCCCTTTTTGATGCAGTTGAATGTGTTTTGGACCATACACTTCTCTCTGAGTGTATATGATGTATATGATTTGAGTATACATAATAATATTTGAGTCATAAAAAGTCTAAATATGGCCCTTTATCAGGAATAACTTAACAGCTGTATATGTTTTTTGTGCAGGGGCTTGGTCCGGGTTGCTATGACACCTATCACGCTAACATTGACTGCCAGTGGATTGACATTACTGACGTGCCACCCGGGAACTACATTCTTAAGGTTACAGAATATCAGCCTAAAAAGAATTTTCAGAATGAAATGAATATTCATATTAATAGTTTATCTGCAAACATAGGTCACAGTAAACCCCTCTCATCTGGTTGAAGAATCAGACTTTTCCAACAACGAGGTGCAGTGTGAAGTCAGATACACAGGGAGCTATGTTCAGACTAGAAACTGCAGGATTACTCCGTAAGTGGTAACTCTTAATAGTACTTTGAACGATATTGATGATGATGATTACAAGAAAGAAATGCTTGAAATGTTTTATTTTACAGGAGCTGATTGGCCTGAAGACAGCAGTGGCCACACAAGCACTAATGCATTTTAGTATGTATTATTTATGTTGTGCAGCATGTTTGGCTGGAAGAATATTTATTCATATCTTAATCAATGCAAAGTTCTTGTTTTGTATGTTAATCAATGTGTTCTTTTAAAAAGTAAACATTTATAAATTTGTGTTGATTACATTAACACTTCAACCAAAATTAAATGTTTGTGTAATTTGTATTCTACGTTCATAATAAAATTACCATAAGCTGATAAAGGATTGTATTTTAACAGGGCAGGACAGAGCCTTTGTGTGTGGAGTTTTCATGTTATCCCCAAGTCGGTTCTGTTTCCTCCGGATGCTCTGGTTTCCCCCAGCTCCAAAAACAGTCTGGTGCAGAGTTGCATCGGCTGACAAGTAAAGCACTTTACCTTACCTATACCTTTATTTTAAAGTGTAGAAACCTATTCTTACTGAACTCAAAGCACTGTGTTGGCCTGCATCATGACCTGGAGAGGTACATTTCTAACATAATGGTGTAATAACAAATTACAACATGAGACACAGCACGTTAATGTGTCCTGGAAATGGCAGCAAGAGAAAAAAGCTTCACTGTTCCCTTGTGCTATGAGTGAACGCAAAAACATTTATTCACCTGGCAATCAATCCATGTTTTTTGTTAGGAGACCAGACAATCTGTCACTGTTGTTTCAGTAATTAACTACCTTCTTACTGTTTACTGTCTGATACAAAATGAAAAGTCTGGTTGGTCGTTGGGATGACACTTCATATACTATATATCAAGCCTTTACATATGAAGGAAGCTAAAAATAGCTTTTAACAAAAAACACAAGAAGTTGAGGCAATGGAGCTTTTTCACTCATCCATGGGACATCCACTAATGGAAGTGGAAAACAGATGTGCACAACCTAGTAATGTATGTAAAACATCCAATAGTGCCTTGAACTGAGAAATATTTCTTTCTAAAAAAAATTCTGTTGAGGTCACACTATTTTTGGTCATGTAGACACTGACAGGACCCTGAGGACATTAAGTCAGAGAAGACCTCTGCTCCAGCTGCTGTTTGCTGAGGTCAGGCTGAGCTCTCAGGTTGTATACGACACACACTGGACCTGCGGACAGTGGCGAGGAGGAGAGAAATTCCACAGATTCACAGACAGCCTGGAAAACTTGACATCAGCAGCACCAGGGCTGTGCTGCATCAGTCTTATCATGGGCAGAGCACCTGTGGCCCACGCAAGAGGTAGAGCCAAAAGGCCAGACAAATGACGGCAAACAGAATGTTCCTGCTGCAGACACAACTCCACAATTATTTCACACAGACCTGCTGTTATCCGGCTGTAGGACACAATACCAATGTGTGTGTGTGTGTGTGTGTGTGTGTGTGTGTGTGTGTGTGTGTGTGTGTGTGTGTGTGTGTGATGAAACCTCATCATAAGAGTCTGAATATTTACCCCATGTTGACCCAGCCAGGACTGTTGATGGAAGGGACTTGTTTATGTAGTGTCCAACATCCGATTCAGTCACTGTATTTACCTGGGCAAGATGAGTGTAGACCATGGTGTAGACCTGCACCATTAACTACCTTTCCTGTTGGAAAAAGAGCTATATGTGCTTAATGTTGCTTGGACTTTTCCCCTTGTGTGACTGCTGTACAAATGTTTTACCTGCCTGCCCAAGTGGAAGTCTGTCTGCAATCATGTTATTTTTGGATTAGATTTGCCAGTCCAAACTATGAGTAGGCCTATGTGGAGATGGAGAACAGCAGTTCAGCATCAATTTATGTGTCTGAAGGTACATATGGTTTTACAGGCTTTACACCTGAGTGCCAGGCATGTTACCATACATCTGCCCATATGTCATGGAGAGGGCAGTGCAGCCCATGTACTGTGTATAAACATACACAGACATGACGGCGATATTGTTCACACTCTTCTCTCGAGTCAAGTAACATCAGGTTCACCCATGTCTGTTTTGTGCAAGATTTTAATATAACAAAAAACAGAAAAAAAACAACTTTTGATTATCATCTAAATAGCCTATATATTTGTCTTCAACACAACAATTAATATTGCGGTAGGCCATATCAATCTTTATTCCCCTAGTGATACAATTACAAATTATTTGTTAGTAAAATAATACAGCCTACACGATGACCATGCGTCCACAGCTGTGTTCTTTCAGTTGTCTTTAATATGTGGACTGTACAACTTGAATATTTGTATTTTTTTATTTAACAACATTTTTCTACAATGCTAGTTTACAGATTAGGAAATCATCACTCGACCGGACATTATTGTGTAGTCTATAATGGTTTGATAATGTCTGACTTGTGTTTAGCAATATGTGCTATTTCAAATTCTAAATAAGACATTTGCCATCACTTCAAGATAATCTAGTGTGACCCACAGACTGAACCCATTATTTAACTGTATGAGTGACCTCGCGTGGATAGATTGGGTACTGTTTCCACAAAATAAGACGAGAGAAATTACTTTTACTAATGACTGCCGGTGGAAATTTGCGTCACGTGCTAGGTACAAAGCATCTTCTAATTTTATTTTATCTTTAATAAAATAAATTCTCCTGTAGGCCTACATAGTCCATTATTACTATAAACATGTCTATTTCTTAACACTGCCAACTTCTCCACTGTGACAAGTCTAGCGCACCCAACACCAACACAATTTGTTAATTTTACATTTACAGCATTTCAACATTTACCTTTATCCGAGTTTTTTTCCTCCAAGGGTTGATGACGACATCTCTACTCGACAATAGGCTACCCTCTTCTGGGTGCTGCTGTCGCTGCTATCGAGCTACAAACACCATTCATTCAAGCAGGAAGAAGTGCCGAGCTCAATCATGTTTTGCGCGATGAATGTTTCTGTATTTGTAACTTATATTCTAGTTTTATCCTTCGCCACAACAGAAGCATCTTCAGATCAGACCAAGACAGTGGAGTTTAACGTGAAACCCGGAGGAGTGGTGCACACTTTCACGGAGGGAATTGTAAGTTTTTTTATTTTCTTCTTAAAATTGAACAATAGAAAAATGTCCCAATAAAAAAATTAACATGACTTCTTTAATCTATAAATTCATATTCAATTCAAACAGGAAAAAAAAATCCTCTCAAAATGCATCAAACTGCGCATCTTTATGACGTGTTAGCCTGTGAGCGTCTGACACGTCGTTGCCCAGTTGCCACAGCTCCTCCATTCATTGGATAAAAGATTTCCTTTTGGCAGTGTTTACTATGTGTTTACTTTGGATCTTTTGTTTACTATGAATGAGATATTTTGCAGTTGCTGTAATGGGCCATAATAGATTAAATGGGTGTGTTTTAAAAATGGTTGTATTTTTGTAAATTTCCATTGTTTACTTTAAACTATTGTACTCACTGTCACATTACAGGGCAAATATGAATGCTCATTCACATATGCTGCACAAGGAGGAACCAATGAGGTGCGTTTCACTTGATACATACTGTACATCCATCTAACAATATGAAGTCATACAAATTGGCTTTCAATTCACTGTTTTCCAAACAGGATTGGTTGATGAGTGTCGGGCTTAGTGACGATGACAGGCTGTTTTCTTGCTCTTTATGGAGGTAAGCTCCTGTTGAAGTTGTGATCATCACAGAGGCTTACATTTATACTTGAAACATAGTTGCATGAGTAGATGACTGAGACTGACTGGTGCATCTGTTTAATCTCTGCCAGGCCACAAGGAAAGTCTTACCTGTTTTTCACTCAGTTCAAAGCTCAACTGAAGGGAACCAAAATTGAATACGCCAATGCTTACGTAAGTTGAAATAATATATAAATAGTTATCTCCACAAATATCTCTACATTATCTTGTATCCGTCTTAATATAAGCATATATTATATTAAACAATTAACATTGTTAATACTATTATGTGTAATTCTGCAAACAATTAGCCAAGCACAGCCTGTTGACTGTTGACTCACTGTTTTTAATTATTGCCTACAGTTTTAAGGAAGTACCTAATAGGCTTCATGTAAAAAAAAAACTCACATTGACCTTACACCTTTCTGGTACAAGCATAATGTGCAGCAATGTATATTATGCTTGCAATGTAATGGTACATTGCTGTAGATGGCTTGGAAACACCAAACCCAAGTTTTGCTGATGTGATCAGCTGCAGTTATTTCATCACTTTGTCCAGCAGGCTTTGCTGTCTGAGGGGTTTCTGAAAATGGGGGCATTCATTTAATTGTAGCAAAAAAGGGAATAATGTGTAGGTCGAGTCAATGCACAATGTGGGAACTCTTGGCACATGCCCGATCAGACTTGGTGATCCTGCCTGAGGGGAGCCACAACTCTCATGGGCAGACAACCATAGGAAGGCTTGGAGCTAGTGGTTTAAAATGTTAAAGACTAAAGTACAACAAAACTACTTTCACACTATATTACTCATGGTTTTGAGAAACACATTAATATTTTGATATTAAAAACTATAAACTTCACACATCTTGCATTATAATTGATTTATTTTATTAAACACACTAGACATATTATTAGGCACAAAGCAATTCAAGTACATAAACTACAGTCCTGAGAAATAAAGTGGCGCATCTCCATAGCAAACCTTCAGGTGCTTCATTCTTCTGGAGACGGCTTTAGATGTTTGTTCTTTAATGTAGAATGTACAGATTGTTCTCTCAAAGAAAACCATAAAAAGAAAAACAATGGCAAGGAGTTTAATGGTAAATTAATGGCTAGACTTCTCTGTCTGAAATGGTCATCTTTGGAGTAAATCACACATTGACACGCATCCTTCCCCCGACAAGGACAGAGCTGGCACTGTCATTAGAGAGAGTATATTTCCTCCTCCTGCTCTGGCTCTGGGCCCTGGAACAAAATGCGAACACACAGAGAATAACTTTGGTAAATGATGATGACAAAAATATGCCCTCGTGCACAAACACACCTGCTACCCCCGCAAAGTCCCCTTGACCTTGTCATCCTCCCACTTCAGCTACCGTCTGTTGCTATGTCTCCTCCTGCTCTGCTTATTCCTCTCTTGGCTCTACCCTTGCTCTTTATAACTTCTGCTATTTGTGTAGTCACAGACTGGACACAGTGATGTGCCGCTGAAGCCAGAGGAGTTCACCATAAATGACTCTACAGGTGAGCAACTCACTACATTTCAGTTCAATCAGCTCCATCTGATTTGATATGCCAATCACCTCACTCAGTCTGCCTCCTTCCACATCACTTTGAGAGCTCCCCACTGATTTGCCTCTTAAGCATATGCTCCAGCTGTGAGTGGGCTGCCATTTGTTTCTGGAGAATAATTTGTAGTTATTCTGTTTCTTCATAAATCCTCCTGATGCTGCAGTTCCTGTCTGTGATTAGCAGGACGTGACAAGTCTAGTAAACTAAAACATTAGCTAAAAGACACAAACTCAAACACTGAGACTTTGAGTGAAGTGCCTCATAACTGGTGAAGGCAGGCATTTCGGATTTTTCCCACATAGATTGAATAGTATTCAATAACTGCACCCGCCTACCATGTTACATCCCATTCCCTCCACAAGGAGGAGCTGTCCAGTCATTGCACATTTGTTAAACAGGTGCAGGATATAAAGCTGCACTGAGTATAGTATCATTGTCCTGTTTATGATATTTCAACTTTATAATTTGGATTTAATTTATCCAAATGGTGCACTTGATTGGTACGTTAATACAAGAGAGTGTTGCTACTTCATGTTGCTCAATACATTGTAGCGTTACTGTGCCAAACAACAGTGCAGGTTTGGACCAGAGATGTGGCTCTAAATCTGCTGCAGCTGCAGCTTTGTAGCCGTGTGACACTGACTGTTTTCAGGTGCATTAGCCCCACACTGCAGCTGCTATTTTATTCTACACTAATTAACTTTCTTTGCTCTTGTTTCCAGTGACCCAGACTGATGGGAAGTTCAACGCTCAGCTTTCAAAGCTCACTGCGATTGGACGAACAGGACATGATGAGCTGTAATTGGTCGAGCGTGACTTGGCTTTAGCTGCATGGGACCAGTGTTTCAGCCCCTGTAGTCAATGAAGGACAGTTCTTCCTGAGTGACACTTCAAAGGCACAAAGTGTGAAATGCTGCTTTTATCATGGCAGCACTCTATTTTGTTACATTAATTACATGCTATTTCTACTACATGAAATTAAACTTTAAAATTCGCACAGCTCGACATAAAATGAGATGTTTTCATCTGCTTTATGAAAGACACACTCTGGGACTTCGAGAGAATGTTTAGTCAAGAAGCTTGGCATTGGGGGATTGTGAGTATAGATTACATATTTGGAGTAGGCCAGGATTTATTCTTTGGTTTGTAATCCTGAGAGGAAAGTGAATAATCCCTAATATCAGCAGACACACACAAGCGGTTACATTTCTCTCAGCCCTACTTTGTTCTGAGCTGCTTTTAAGAAGAGTTCTTTCTTCCTTCTGTTTATCTGGATCTGCTCCACATCCAAAGCTTCCCATACAACCCCAGCAGTAACTTTATAACTTGTCTTCAGATGACGCAAGACGTGATAATTACACCTACACTTTCACAATCCAAGTTGTCTAAGGAAAGAATGATGAGATTCATGCCATAAAACAAATCCTGTATTTTAAGTGGACGTTTGTTCCTGCAGCACTTATTGCATTCATGAATTCCCTTTTTGTCACACAGTCTTTTCAAATCGTAATACTCTCACAATAGTGCTGTTTGAAGTTGAACTAAAAATTCATTCAGTAGTCGGTTTGTGCAGACACCAGGCAGTGATTGTGGCGCAGAGATGCCCTGAAGCTTTCATCCTGCAGTGCCACATGTGTGGATCAGCAGGGATATCGTACATCATTATCACAGGTCTCTGCCCAGTCTGAGCTTTATATAAAGAACCGCCTTTATCTCGCTTCCACTGAATCTGCCTCTGATCCGCACCAGTGTCCAGATTGGATTTGCCATTGATTTCAGATTTTTAGGATTTTGCCGATTGGCGGCTCTGGTTAAGTTACTTCAGTGAGATGGAGTATAATGTACCTTGTCAGGTGGTGTGTTCTCAGATGGGATCTTTTTGGGCAAAGGAAGCGCTCTGTGGGACAGTTTGTGTCCCTTTGTCATCGGCGGGCCTCTACTTGCAACAGGAAATGCTGACATCCAGATGCTGACCCAGAATAGATTAAAAAAAAACACACAATGAGTTACTTATTTTGTACGAGTTGTTTTCCTACTTCCTGTGTGGTGATTATGACAAATTTCAATAAAGGCCTAAAAAGATGAATTGTTTCTTTTTTCTGATTACAAATAAGGAGGGTTGTGAGAAGCATTAAATATTCAAGCGCCAACACGGCTGAGGCCAAAGTTAACTTGATTTGAGCATTTTTATGCCCCTCACCACATCTGTCTAAAATACAAATCATTTTAGCACTAGACACTAATGTATGCTGAATATAAACCGGTTTTCTTCACAGTAAGGAAGTAGTCGGAATACAAATTGGACTGGACACAAATGTAATTTTAAGAAAACACTTTGTTGAAAACATTCTTCAAGCATACTCAATTAACATATATTGTCCACAGTTAATTGTTTCTGTGAGATAAAGAGCCTCTATTGTTTTGTCTTAATTTCAGGGCGGAGAGGGCTTTGGGTGGATCCACTAAATCCCGCAGCACATATGGGAATGTATAGACCGCTGATCTATGCGGGCTTACAGAGATATAATGCCAAGAGGGATTCATTCATCTAATGTTAAGCCAGGGGAAAATCGGTAATCTTGATTGTCCTTTAATTGGCATCAAGTTCAAAACGTCGTGATGTAACAAGGAGACACATGTACCACAAGGGAAACGTAGCCTCAACTGTGAATAATGGCAAATCAGAGCTCTCTTTGAAAGGCTGTTCGTCAGACAATTGTCACACTCCCTTTTGCAGCGTTCTATGAGGAAATCTCGTTACATAAAAAACAACACTGATCCGCCAGTGTGTACACCACTGACCTTAAGGCCTCAATATACAAAAATAATCATCAATATTTCAAAGATGGTGCTGTTTTTCTACAATCTATCCACCGAATTAAGGAGCTTTCAACTAGTTTCATTTCAGGACCCAGTAAACCACTGAAGACAGTCACATGTAGCAAAGATCTACCCTGCAACACACTTTAGGGTCCCCACCCACCAGTTGAGAACCATAGCATAAGAGCTTTATTGTATTTTAAGTCTAGCCTCTTCCTGTAACAAATGCTATCAAACTGGCAAATGCCACTTCAAAAGCACCAAGGAGATGATTATCTTCTGATATTACTATTCATTAGATGACAAACCCATGGTTTTATTACCACCATTTCTGTGACAATTTTTTTGCCTGTTAAATGTGATAAGAACAACTGCTTCTGAAATGGTGTTGGTTGTAAGTTTCGGCGCATAACAAGCCGCTGGTTTACAATGCCATTTTCTACAGTCTGTCTGGTTCTTTTGAGTGTTTTTCAGTTGTAACTAGGACTTGTTTATCCCACCCCATTCATTTAGAAGAGAGCAGATGGAGGCTATGACCAGGTCAGTCAGGCCAGAGGCAGAAGAGGAGATGGGATTTCAGCAGAGGGAAAAAAAATCAGGTCTTTAGTTCTCATGTCCAGCTGCCCTTGTCCAAGCCTTGTAATGGACGCGGCGACAAGACCCTTTTTCACATTTTGACTTTTGATTCAGTGGCTCGTTGCACCGTCACTGCTCTTTAACAGCAATTATCCCACTCAGAAAATGCTGCTACATTTATCTAGTTTTTGTAAAGGATTTTTGAGGCTTTTATGGGCAAAAACACATGACCCATTTCCATTTTGTTATATGAGTTGTCAAAATTTCATTCACTAGTTACAATTTTTTTTTCAAATTCCTTTTATATCTCGGCTCATCTAATTAGTCTGTTTCCTGTGCCCTTTAACTAGGCAGTACGTGGGAGGGAGGAGGTAAATGAGCATCTGTATAGGGAATATTGTTACCGGTGCAATAGCCTGACAGATGTTATCAGGCCCTGTGTATGTCTGGGGTGCGCTCCAGAGATCTGTGTAAAAATAAGAGCTATAGTGCTTCTAACACACTCACCCTGGTCAGCGCCATCACCGTGGAAACTTCAGCTCACCTGGGCAAGCTTAAACTCACTCCATATTTGCTTGCAGTTTCCCCTTGGCACTGTCTCACACCGTTGTCGATTGCAGCCTTCTCTTCTCCGGGTAGGGAGGGGCTTTGCGAGATTCCTTCGGTTTCGAGTGCTCGGACAGTCTGTGATGTGGATACGGCGGTGGTTTGCGCCCTCTGCGACTCTGCTGTCCCGTTTTAGGCTTAACTGAGAGGGTCATGTGTGAGGGCCCCGCGATAGGCCCCGCCGAAACTGCCCGCTGCTCCCTCGCGGCCTCTGGGACTTTGGGTGGTCTGACACCGGACACGAGAGAGGACGTGCCAGATGCGTGGGTGCTTTGTGGGATCAGTTGACATCCAGGTCTAACGGGCGACGCGCTGGAGAAGGGGGGCAGTTTGAGGTACGACGGGGACTGAGGGGAGATGGCGGATGAAGGTGCAGGGGAGGGGGACTCTGGTTGGGATACAGGGCTGTTGGGATGCTGTAGGTTCACAGTCAAAGGGGACAGACCAGGAGTAGGAGGGCGCACTGGGAGCATCCTTTGGGGAGAGATGCTGGAGACGATGGTTTGTGTCAGGCTGTCCATTCTCTCCTGTGGATGCTTAGAGCCTGCCTTCCTGGACCCAAACCGAAGCGTGTTGGTGTGCTCCGGGTTCACAGGCAGCAACAGGACGCTGGGTGGAGACTGGCTCCTGTTGGTGATTTGATTGTCTCTCCAAAAGTCGGTGTTTTGTGAAGCCCCTGACGGCCGGTGAATGACACTTCCCACTGTCAAGGCACTTGAGCTGGAGCTGTTGCTGCTGCTCTGAGTTTGAGGCTCCGGCTGCTCCTCCTCATTCAGATCAATGGAGGACGTCAAATAGTCAATCTGCTGCACCACCTAGAAAACATGCGAAGAAAACAATTAGCCAGTTTCAACATGGTTGCAATCAAGGCTAATTATCATTACCCTTTCATGTGTCTTACTATGTTGATGGCTCCCTACAAGGTGACATTTGCTAAATAATGTTCCTAACGTGGCTCGGAGGCAAATTTTTACATGTGAATGCCTAAAGCACTTGGCATTGTGTGGTTCTGCGAGTTAATTGCTGCCTATTAGTTCAACAATATGCTTATTTGAATAATTACTGATGCATAATGAGATGGCAAATAAGAAAATGTACCGACTGGTTTCATAAAGACCAAATTTCCTGCCTAAAAATCTAAATGAAAATGGTTGTTACATTGTAAACAGGGTGCATTTTGTCCATTTGTATAATTACCCATAAGGAGCATATAGAGAAGATGGATTGCCTTTTTCCTGTAAATGCCCCAAATAAGCCACATGAGACTGCAACACACTGCTTAAAAAAGTCTAGTTTCAAGCCAACACCAGACAACTATAATGGGAATCGTGTAAGCTACATTTATGTGGGAGTTCTTTTCTTAAAGCATCTCTCTGGAGACAGAAAGGGAACATTGTAGAATGCATCTCATGGATACAGGGTACATCTAAAGACTTCTTCAAATGACTGCGGCACCTGAGTGTACGACCAACAATGCAAATAATTACACAGATGCATGTCAGAGAGGCCATGCATTTACTGTACGCATTTACAATGATGGAGGGATTGGAGAAAATGACACTGGGGAGAGTGTTTGACCTATCTCTCCACCTGCTCTGATGATAAATCCCCTGCTGGAACAGATGAATTATAGTTTTGTTCTGTTCAACAACATTATTGTTAACAAAAAGGACATGGTTCGGTTTTTGTTGTTGTTTTAGCCTTTGGAGTGCTTGTTTTTTTTTTTTTTTGTTATGCACATGTAATAGGGCTGCGCAATTATTGAAAAAAATGTTTAAGTGTTAAAGTGTTTAAAAGCAAGATTCAATTCACAGGAAACATTTTAAACACGTCCAGGAGCCTTTAAGAAAAGACTTAAGTATGACACTAATACAAGAGTCATACAGAAAGTGTTTGCACAGGTCTAAACTACTGTGTTTGCAGGTTAATACAAAATAAGACCTCATGAAGATTGGATATTTAGCTGTTTGCTAGGATACTGTACTTCCTTATAAAGTGACGTTTTTGCGATTTGCTAAATACAACTATTGAAGCTATTTTGATTTGATTCATTGAGAAGGAGTAGATGTGGACAGGTGCTGCCTCTTAATGGCAGGAATCACCAGAGATAAAAAGAACAGATGACCCTCTTGTAGCTCAAGGAGCTCGATAAAGACAATGTTTTTTGACCCTCAGGTCTGTTTAGAGTGTTGCAACTCGACCGCCCCTTTCAATATCACTTATCTGTCGAGTTCTTTGGCCAAATTGTCTGAGTCCCAGAGCACTGTTTGATGTGTCAGAATGCTTTAGCCTGCGCCGGCTCCGGAACAGACTGTTTGTGCATCAGAGTTTCACAGGAGCCGAAATAAAGATCCTCGTGATTAAAATACATTGTGATGCAACTAAGAATTAGGGTGCAAACTTTATTTAAAAATATGTTGCAATGCAACCTTCTGCATCCTTATTGAGGCATGGTTTTATTTATACTTTGCGAAAACAAAAAAGACATGTGTAGCTCAAATTATATTCTCTACTTTACAAGGTTTAGATGTCTGTCCAAAATCTTTTAAAGACAATCTTCTCCTGCACCAGTGATTGGCTATTAGATAGAAATCACAGGTCTCATGTAACAGAATAGTAAAATAGGGCTTTGAACAAAATATCCGTCTGAAATCTTCTCTGGCGCCTTATCTGGCTTTGATCTGTCATCACTCCCATAAAATGTTGTGATATTTTGTTTGGTGTGGGCTCCCATCACTGTGTCAGTTTTTCTACTGAGTATATGGTAGAGATGAACAATACAGCATTTACAATTGAGTCAAAATCACAATTTGCAAAGGCAGTAGGCTTACAATAATGCTTTACAAACAGCAAAATCCATATTAGTCTGTGCTAACCTCTACAAACATGTTGCCTGTGACTCTTATTTAGCAGTTCATATTACAGTCTTCTCTCAAATGCTCCTGGGCATGTTGAAAAAAGTGGATGCAGAGTGACCTAAATATTGATTTTAAAATCAATTGCAATACTTATACTTTATAGATCACAAAGCTAGCTATGTGTTGCTTTCACCGGATAAAGCTGGGGAACTTAAATATAAATGGATTATGAAAAAGCCTGGGCTTTGATCCAGCTGTGCCCGGAGTAGCATCTGTCCACAAGGAGTTAGTGACGAGAGGGGCAACCACAGAGAGGAAGCATAATGTCACTCTGCATCATCTCAAAACACTTCAACAATTAAGCAGAACCATTCCCTTATTTGCCATCTTCAAAATGTTGCTAAATTGAGACTTGTAAATGTTTGAAGAAAAGTGAGGCAGATTTTTTAATGCTGACTTGTTCACATTCTGCTGAGGGCACACATTTCTGGCCCACTTTGTTATCTTCAAATGCAAAAAGCCCTAAAGGTTTTAGAGAATAACACTTCTTCTGCGACTAGACTAAATTAGGGTGTGAGGGTAGAAATGCTCAGCTTTGGAGTTGAAAAAGAGCTTGTGAAACACCACCTCTTTCATTTCCTGCTGGACGTCCCGCAGAGCTCCCAGGACGTGCTCCAGGTTGTCCATCACACGTTTGATCTGGTTTCGGACTGCCTTCCTCTTGCCATCCCCTGCGCCAACGCTAGTCCGATCGGGTTGAAACCATGCCTGCTCCGAGTGTGTGATGCGCTCCGAGCTCGGTCTGGGTTTCCTTGGTCCTCTGAGAGTTTTGGTGCAGCCCGGTCCCCTGTGGGCGACCTGTGTGGAAAACAGGACTCCATTTAGGGCCCGGTCTAGATGAGTGTCCCTCAAAGAAGTCAGGTCCCTGTGGCTTTGGGAGTTCCTGGCCTGCTGGTGGATGAAGCTGAAGCTGGACGTGAACTGGTGGCGGTTCAGGATGCTCTGGGTTTCCGGTCCGACCCAGCTGGCCGAATGGAGGTCTCTTTGGCGGAAGCTGCGGCTGGAGTAATCCCAAACCTTCTCCTTGTTGTCGTCGCAAACCATGACGGGGGGCGTGCATTTAGACTCCACTGCCGGTGCTGGAGGGGCAACTACTAACGGGCCGTACCTTCTCAGTGTCGTGCAGATCTGGTCGCTCTGGGACGGGGCAACATTTGGGGGGCTGCACTTGATTTCAATGTGGTTATCTTGGCCCAAACTCCTGTCCAGTTCAGGCGTAACGCTCGCTTCGGGATCTAGCTCGGGAGACTGGGTCCACCTGGCGGGACTGTCCTCTCGCTGCTTTCCAGTCAGAATGTGGTGCCCTCTCAGGACCACGGGCAGCATCCGGGCCACCCCATTGCACCCCTTTTTATCCTTGTCCTTGCCCTGAATGGAGAAGAAGCTCTTGGCTTTGAGGTGGTTGCGGTTCTCTGACACGGATTTGACTGCTCCATTGATGTTGCCGTCATGGTTCTGGTTGCTTTTCAAACTATTTCGCAGCCAGGGCAAGAAGTGTGGGCCGTGTGTCTTGAAGCCCTTGTGCTCCGCAGACCCCCTGCTGTCAGAAAACATGCTGATGGATGGTAGCCTAAGTCCACCTCCTCCATGTAGCTTCCCCCTTGTACAGACACTACAATCAGCCTCGCTCCAACGACTTACTCCAAAACTTTTTTCCCTTCCTGATAGCAACTCCCAGCTGATCCGGTGTGTCTCTGTGTCCCTTTATGAGCTAGTCCCTGGTCCGCAGATCTCGTAGACGCAACATGAAAACCCCATTAAACAGCGTCCGATGTGGAGATGTCCTGCTTGCGCGCGTCTGTGTCGTTCTGACTCCGGTCTGTACTGAGGAGGCTTCCCTCTCCCTCCTCTGCACTGCGCTGCCTCTCCTCCTACTCTCTCACTGCTCTCATTCCCTCATCTTTCTCCCCATTTCTGCCTCATCCTGCACACGTCCTTTCAGTCCCTTTTATTGTCCCATTTGCTTGCCGCTCTGTGTCTTGACTCTCTCCTCTCTCTAAACCACCTCCTCTCTGCCAGCTGAACTTCAAACGCCTGTGAGAATAATCCCAATGTATAGCCACGCGATTTGCCCTGCTTCCAACTGATTACTCCTTTCCCCCGCTCAGCCCCTCACAATTAAATGCCGCTTAGAGAGCAGAGGGCTTTAAAGGAGTGGGGCGGATGGCAGCAGGACAGGATGGAGGAGGAGTAGCAGGGGGGTCGTAATTGCGACCTACAGCATCAGAGACCAGCATTTGTTTGACAGCAACTATAAGCTTGCCCGGCTCCAAACAACACACTCTGTGTGGTATAGCTCTCTCGCTTGTTGTAACTGTCAGCAAATAGTGTCACATTCAGTCCCTGTGGTGCTTCTTGTTTTATTTTCTGCAGCATCCAACATCCATTTGTTCCAATTATGCAGAGACAGCTGCTATTTTCAGGTTACACATTCAAATTCCGATTCTTGGCTGTGTGGATTAGATTTCTTCAGCCTGACAAGCCCAAAGATGCCTCCTAGGTGCCTTTTTCACTCAGCTGCGGATGGATGGGCCCCTCCCTCTCTCACTCTATTGAAATGAAAGGAAGACGCCACGGCTCCACAAAAGCCCTGACAGTGTGCTGTCACTCAGTACATGGATCCTCAAAGCATCTGTCATTCTATTAGTCAGCATCACAATTTATTCCTCTGCTAAAATGACTTCTCACAGTGACATGTGTGACTGCACAGGTACCAGGGATGACACAAGATCCTAAAGCTGCGTAATCTCTGCTCAAGATGCAGGCGACAGACCGGTGTCATCAGTAATGACCACCCGTCTGGATAAAAAACAATAAGGACTCAGTGGCAGACAGTGTCTTCTATTAATCCTTCAGATGATGCACATGCACTAGATTTTAGCTTGTGCATCCTTGTGCTTAAAAACTCAAAGGTTAAAAGCTTCACATGGATTAAAACATACACGCTCAGCACACATACACACAGTGTAGCTGGCTATTAATAACACTGCTTTATAAATCTGAAATGTAGCTTTAGGCAAAGTTAAAGACAGCAGGCGAACAACACCCTCATATCCGACTGATCAATATTTTAAGGAATTAAATCTTAATGTGCTCCCTTATGAAGTCATAGTTCCCGGCACATCTTGGTTTGTGTGAGGCTGCAGTATGTGCAAAGAATCCTTCAATCGTCTGTCATGACCTTCGATCGTCTGTCATCATCTGTTTATTACCAATCAACTGCCAATCTGTGTGAGTTCCATAAATAATATTGAGCACATGAAACACACAATCAGTTTTTTTTGTTTGTAAACGTGGCATATTAAGTCAATGTTGACCATATAGAGCCGTCTACAGTCTTTCACTCCCTGCTTTTACTTCCTCCATCACAATGAGTGACAGCCAGAAAGGACAAATGCTAAACTTGTCCATCTTCAGTAACATTTTCAGTAACAGGGGGAATCTAGTCCCTGCCATGTCGTTTTAGTATCAGCAAAGCATCTGGCGCCAGGATATGCAGAATAGCACATATGGCCTCCTCGTACCCTTGTCCGGCCCCCTGTAGTGGCCCACTCTATCAGACAGGCAGGGCCACTTAACGCATGTGTGTTTGCTGAACTTGTCCTCCATGAAGTTTACTAAAGTATACCATTTCCTTCTTGGATTTCTTTGACCAAGACACTGAACACCTTGCATAACCTGGTGGAAAAGATGGAGGCAAAAGGAGCACTTTGAAAGGCAGGACCCCGTGTCAGTCAAAAATTTCCAGTGCAAAAAGGCTTTTAGTCACAGTGAGTGGCTGCAGGATGCTGGGGGACTCTCTATAGATACCTGGACAGCAGAAGAATACAGCGTGAAAAAGATAAACCTGGCTGCGTTTGCTTCTGAATTAAAATGCCTGGTTTTCTTCTAGCACTACACTTCCTTTTTTGTGGTTTTAAACATGGAAGTGAGCAGATGCCATCCTCCCCCAAGTGTCCAGTGTCGCGCTGGTATAAATCCTAAGGGCTTTAGCGGGACGTACGAGTGTGCTCAACTACCTTTTCATCGGCTCATGTATATTTTTGCGTTGTTTGCTTTTCATCCTTCGACAACACGTCAGTCAGGTGCTCTCCAAGGACCTAGTATTGGAGACAGACAGCGGGAGGAAAAAGCAATGCTGGGACACTTAGGAAGGAGGTGAGAGATAGTGAAGGTAAAGGAAGAGTGTGTTTTGAAAGACTCCTAACTTCCAAGCTGACTGTCATAGTTATGCTTGCCAGAGGGGAGAGCACCTTTAAGCATACTGGATGAGTGACGATGTGAAGGGACTACAAACGCACAGTGATACATAATAAGCAGCGCTTTCTGCACTTTCTGCCAAACCTACAGGAGCCCGAGAAAGGTCAGCAATGCTCCTCATCAATGTATCAATCACATAAGAAAAAACAAAGCCAGAAAAGCAGGATTACTAAATTAGGAGAAAACTCAAAAGTGAACTCACAAATAAAATAGAATAGAATGTGCTAAAAAGGAATTGGAATTGCGTGTGTACGTGAATGTGTGTTATTTGCAGCAAATAATGTTGCTAGTTTCAGAGAATAAAATAGGTCAGGATACCTGCCTATTCACTAGGACTGCACATTGTGCACAATGTATAAAAGCTGGTCAATGGTTACAGGTGGTAAACTGCAAAGACCGCATAATTTATAGGTATGGAAAACAAATCAATTGGTCTTTTTTGGTTGAACATGCAAACCCTGTTTGTGTAGGTTCTCAGTCGTACATTCTTCAGTCTTCATCTGTACTCATGCAAACTAGTGTTGTTCCGATTACCATTTCACATCCGATCCGATACCGATATTTGGACTCAGAGTAGTCGCCGATACCGAGTACTGCTCCGATACCACGATGTAAATAAAAACACTAGCAAAAGTCTGTGAAAAGACACCAAAGCCCATAGCACATAGTTCATTCTGCATAAAATGTATTCTGTCCATGTTCTGTTTCCACTCTAAAGATTAAATGAAAGCAAAAAAGGAAACACAAATGTTACTGTGATCATTAGAGGCATCTGCAGAGCCCAAAACAACACATTGTGGTATCGGATAGGCTTTGGTTCAGGTACTCGCCAATACCGATACCTGAAAAATCTTTGGTATCGGCATGAAATCCGATACCAGTATCGGTATCGGAACATCCCTAATGCAAACCCTGTAGTTCTACTGGCATGTTCTGAAATGATCGGATTCTTGTATTAATTAGGTTTATAGTAATTCAGTCTTATTGCAAATAATAATACTCTTTGACATATTTAAAATATACAATGTGAACAGAATTTTCAGTAAAACGTATGAAAATTGCACATCTAATTGTCAATCGAAATACTTATCAGAAGAATCACAATCGCTACTTTTTCCAAAATGTCCTATTTTAGAAACAATTCAGGTGGAAACCATTATAAATAATTTAGCCACAGAAAAGACTTTATGGTCCCAGATGCGTTTTAACTTTGTAATTTTGTCAGGTGTTTGGATAAGCTCTCAGCAGGGCAGGAATTGTTCATCAAAGCTAAAGTTTTCTAAGTTTAGAATGTGATGTGTGAGTTTAGGAAGTTTTGCTGCTCATTCAAGATTCTTTGTGCTCATATGTCAGATGGAAAATAATAACGGCAATAAGTATTAATAAAATAATATAAATGTATGCATAACAATATGAAAAGGTACAGCTAACATCTAATATTTATTGTCTTACTATAAACAACTACATGATACTAATTCATGCATCAGTTTTATATCTAGGCACTTTGTGGACACACAAAAAGACTTACATTGCATAGACAATTACATTCCATTAGTCCTTAACTCCACTGGTGGTAAGCTACTGTAGCCACAGCTGCCCTGGTGTAGACTGCCAGTCCGCACCTCTGGCCTATGACCGACACCAACCACTCGCTCACACATTACTGTCAGTGAGTCTTGAATAACAGTTGATGTCAGCACCTGCAGGAGCCAGCATTCAAACGCTCTACCTTCTGAGCCGCTGTCGCTCAAGTCCTGTTACATTTGTCAATATTGCCACTGTGCATTTGTTAAAGGCTCGATTGCGCAGCACTACAGGTAAACAACATCTGTAATAATGGGCCCTGAACTCAAAGTCAAATAAGAAAGGTCACAGCCCACCCTCATTGATGCAGTATCCATGGTTACAGAGAAAAAACTGTAATATAAATCTATCATATCAAATGTGCAGTCTTCACGGGCTGATCTTTTGCCCAGAAGTGCAGATGCGAGCACTGCTCACTGTGTCAATACAATGCCCTGTGGTTTGTTTTGTCTCACCACCCACAAGTCAAACATTCAGATGTTTTTGTGCCTTTATTGACATCCAGCCGGTCGTTTGTGCCAAAATCAACTTGCTGTGTCCTGGAGTTAGAAAACCCTGCTTTTTCTCTCTGACAGTTTGACTCAGACAAAAATAGACATATTACAAATGGATTTTTCTATAGATTCTCACCTGAACATCACAATGACACTTGATGTGAACATTTTGCACATATAAAAGCATAGTCATTCTTTTCCTCCATTCATTTCACTCTTTAAGATGCAGAGGAACAGCTCTTTTGTAGTCACTTCATCTGGAGAAATGGTAATTATGCCTCAGCGGAAACTAGCTTCACTAAAATGCATTAGAGCGCCAATACACATCTTAAGAAAATGAAATTGTGACTGTCATGTTCAAGTTTTAATTTTCACCATCACCATTGGTTTGAGAAGGGATAACTTTAGCAGGGCAGGTCTATTCAAGCAGACTCCAAAGTATCCTTCAAGTAAGTCACTAAACATTGAGAAGGCTATACAGCACTTGGTCAGCAAAATGAAACATGACTGGAATCCGGGCTTGATACTAACCAGCCAAACACTGGGAAGTCCTGTCTCTTTTCTTTCACAAGCTACTACTTTGGTCAGGTTCACTCACAGATCTAACTTTGTATGTATTGTGTAAGAAAATGAAATATGGCGCACATATTCTGGAACTAGTTATACCATGTTTTGTTATATATTGATTAATCTATCTTCCTATCCATTATTACTGTCTGCAAGTAAAACTAAAACTTAAAATTAACTTAAATCATCATGGCTTTACAAATGGCAAGCCATAGAGGCCAGTGAGCAAAAAGGTGAATGTCAAGGGAGCCCTAGTAGAGTACTGTTTGGTTATATATGCACTATAGCCTTTTTTCCTATTTGCGGAATGGAATTTGTTTTGTCCTCTTTTAGTAAATTGTAAACTCAGTCTTTTGTGGATATAATACTATGCATAAAGCATTTTTTTGTCAATTTCATGAACTTTCAGGCTACTTTTGTTGCAGTAATGCAGAAAAGTGACCCTGCTAGTTGTGAAACATTATAAGCATCCCTGTGAAGTTGGGAAATGTGAAAGTGGGTAATTTAAATTAATTTACTCGCTCACTCTTCGTTGTTTGTAATTTAAAAAATCTGGTATAGTGTAGAGATGCACCGATCCAGCTTATTAGCTCCCCATACCAACTTGAGGTATGAGTATTTAAATGGTTTTGCAGTGAGTGAAAAAGTGACTGCTCCTTGTTATATTTATATAGAGAACTTCCAACATAAAATGAACTGATCATTAATGCATTACCAATATGTTTTATCAGTAAATCTGTAACAGTATTTCTCAAACTAAAATACAAACAGAGACCTCAACAGTGGACAATATTATTTCACTACTTTAGTTTAGGGTGACCAGATTTTTCAAATTAAAAACTGCGACAAAAATTAGATTTTTTTTTGTTGTTGTAATTTTTCTTTTTTTTTCTCTTGCGTTTTTTCTCGAATTTTTTCGTCATTTATCTCGTCTTTTCTTATATATATATTTTCTTCATAATTTTGTGGTTTTGGCATCTTTTTTTTTTCATCATTCTTTTGTATTTCTTAATAATTTTCCTCACATTTTCACTGCTTTTTTCTCTCATTTTTTTCGTTATTTTCCCTGTGTTTTCTAATTTTTTTTTAGTTTTCATTCTGCATTTTTTGTCTTGGTCAAAAGTCATAAAGTATCAAGTAAATATGCGTGAAAAACTGGGACAACTGGGACAGAGGCTGTGTAAAACTGGCACTAATGAATGGTTTCAGATAAATTCACAGGGACATGGGACTGTCCCGTGTGAATCCGGGTCTGTCCCGGGTCTGTCCCGGGTCTGTCCCGGGTAAACTCACCCTACTTTAGGTGTGACTTCTGTCTCTTAGCCTTGATCATGGCCTTGATTGGTTGAAGCTAGCATTAGCATACTGATGCTAACTGCAGTATTTTGCGCAGTGATCAAAAGTAATATTACGGAGTGTAAAACAATTCAATGAGTGAATTTTACGGGTTAAGAACTTTAAAATGACATAAAGCATATTCACTTAGATTAAATTAGTGAAGGCATCAGTTCAGTATCAATAGTCTGCCCGATATTGTATTTTCCCCAGTGTCGGCTCCGATATCCGATACGGATAGGTACATCTGTAGATAGTGCCTAAGACAGTGGTGGTACAAAAGCATTAAGGATCAAGTCTAATAAGGTTCGTAATAAATGCAATACTCACATGGATCATATGGCACAGGGGTCTGGGGCGGAGTCCTTGCTCCTGACTGTATGAAAAGAACTGGAACAGTAGCTCACGTGTAGCTACTTCTAGTGTTGTCTCTGGGACATTATTTAAAAATCTTTAGACTTATTGTACGTCGTCACAACCAAAACAGACACATTCAGAAACTTTTCTTCACAAAATTCGCAGATTATAAATAATCTTTAAAACAGTAGCATTTTTTGCCTGTCACACAAAAAAGTCACATCTGGGTCTTTTACGTGTTTTTCGAACCGACTGGGCAATGGCATGATGGACGACAACTACATCCAGGGCAGGCGTATAAATATATGTTAACTTTTCCGAACATCCGGGCATTTCCCCATAGACTCCAATGCAACCCAGTGTTGGAGAAAACAAAACCGATATCTGTTTATATCGCATTTTTGCATCTATAGGCAGGTTGTCATATAGTCATATAACATTTCATCTCAATTTGATATCACAAAGATCCTCTCAAGCCAAATGATAACCACTCAAATTCCAATGCATTTCAATGGCGGAGTGCTTTCACCAACGCTTGATTTGTGACGTGATGTGGAAAGTTGTTTTGTAGTCTTAAATTAAGAGAAATTACAGTCAAAATTAGATGAAAACAGTATCAATTTACTTAAATAAGAATGTTGTTGATGAGTTTTCTTAAAGGAGCATTATGCAACTTTTTAAGTGAAAGATAAATTCCTGATATTTGTGTATATTTGACCTTTTAGTGACCCAGTGGCTGTATGGGTGCAGCAAGGCACTTTTACTTTCCATCACAGCGGCTTCAATGATGCTCCAGGATCTATCGTTTGTAGGGATTTCATAGAAACGGACCAGAAACCCTGAAAACATTTGATCCTGGAGCATC
>OMNZ01025023.1:14180-36736 GCA_900303255.1 Lesueurigobius sanzi | reverse complement strand
AGCACTATGCAACTTTTTAAGTGAAAGATAAATTCCTGATATTTGTGTATATTTGACCTTTTAGTGACCCAGTGGCTGTATGGGTGCAGCAAGGCACTTTTACTTTCCATCACAGCGGCTTCAATGATGCTCCAGGATCTATCGTTTTTAGGGATTTCATAGAAACGGACCAGAAACCCTGAAAACATTTGATCCTGGAGCATCATGGAGGCCACTGTGATGGACAGTAAAGATGCCACGCTGCTCCCATACAGCCTAAGTCACAAAAAGGTCAAATATACACAAATATCAGGAATTTATTTTTCACTTAAAAAGTTGCATAGTGCCCCTTGAATGTATGTGTAAACAATTTCCCCCACTGGCAAATTTCTTGAAATTATATGAGATTTTTTTTTTTTAAATACTTAATTCAAGAATTGTTTTTGCAGTGTACTAGTTACTTTGGGGAGATATTCGTCCTTTTAGGGAAAGATATGAGGCACACAACCCCTGTAGTACAAATGTATGCACTATTGGGGACCCCTGGTGGTCTTGGGGCCCCAAGCAGCTGCATAGTTTGCTTATTAAGTTGGGCCAGCCCGACTGCATCAATGACTGTGCGATTGATAAGTCTCATCCAACATGTCAGCTGCCAGCAGCAGTAGTGCCTGAATGCGACAGATTCAAGATATTTCATAGTCACTGGCCAAAGCAGTCTACAAACAGTGCCTTGCTTTACCTCAAAAATTAAACACCAATTAACCAACCAACGGTTAGGATTTAAACAATATAGGCCTTATCCACAGATGTTTCCAAAACTCGACTGGTGTAACACTGGCAAAGGTTTTTTATGTGTTATTTGCATGCACTGGAAACAATGCTGTGAGCTGGAGAAAAGGGATTTGATGGTCTGAATCCAGGTCAAACAGAGTCAGATTATATCCCTTGATCTGAATATTCCAGCATCCGTGCTAGAATGGGAGGCCACCACACAGTCAAAAAAGACAGAAATTTATTTGATTTGTTTAAAAAAGTAAATTGTATTATATTTGTGTGTACAACAGAGGCACAAAGAGAAATATGTACAAAAGACAAACATGATTCACAATGTTAAAACACAGCTTCTAGTTTTAGTGAGTGAGTGGGGCTGTGGCACTGGCAGACACTCCTGTAATCTTTCAACCCCAGTGCTTTCTCCCAAGTGTGCCATGGATTTGTTATCAAAGGAGATTTAAACTATCCATGAAGATGTCAAAGAGGATTGATAAAAGAGACATTCAGAGACAAATGTTTTTTTTTTTTAATGGGATTTTCTTTGAACTCCTCCAGTGATTTAGATAAGATGTTTGAGTACTTTTTTTTTTTTTTTTACAAATGCTACAATCAATGAAAAAGGGACTGCTACTGCCACAGCCCCACCTGCGTCACATCATTAGCTCCATTACCAGGACATAATATTCAAGTGCGTGCTGTTTTCCTGAAGTGGAAAGGCAGGCTGTAAAATGGGGGCTGTTTTTTGAGTAGCATCAGTTGCTAAGTGCCACTGCTGTGTGTGGATGAAGTTAAAGTTTCAAGCAATCCTATCTGGAAAAAGCTTGGCGCTTATTATTACACGGCTCAATTTCCAATTCTCTCACAGGTACGCATCCAAACACACGCACACACACGCAGAATACTAAATGAGGCCGCAGCTCCAAACGCTCTCCCAGACAGGCTCAGTGATACAAAAACAAGCGGACAAAAAGGAAAAGACAGCTATTATGTGAGGCAAGGGCTAGTAACTATTAAGATGTGCCTGTATAAGGACATCTTTCACTTGCGCATGGAGATAATCACATTAGATCAGGCTGTTGTGAGGCAGGCTCGAGTACAGCTGACTGGTGTCTGGGCTTATGGTGGTCTGGTTTGATTTGTAAACAATGATTTATCTGGGTCTTAAAGCTGAAGCGTTCATCGCTATGTCCTTCAAGTTTAGTTGGTGACTCCCTAATCCATCTTTCTGCTTAATGGACTCATTTTGGATATGATAATTTGATGTTACAAGCAAATCCTTCCTCAGATTGTACTTACTGCTCCCACAGACTAGTGGCCACATAGCATTAGCCAGTTTATTTGACATGTGCGAAGCTGTGTCCAACCTTTCATTTCGCTGCTTGTGGGGAGTCTTTTCAGTCTACCTCTGTCAGAATCCAAACTAGAGTGTTAGTGAAAGACCTGAGAAACTGCCCGTAAAGCTCAAACAGAGCCAGCACCATCATTATAAACTCACGCAGAAATCTATGATAACAAGTAGTTCTTCTTGTGTTGTGATGAAAGCCGAGGAAACCTTCACACCCTTTGCTTTACTTGGCTCGTCTCCTGCTGCTTTCACGTCATTTTATAATGTTAAGTGGAAGTCTTTCTGTGCAAAAAGCTCAAGATGCACAGTTAGAAACGGGAGTTATGACAACAACAACACAGTAAGATCTCCGTGTTTACATTCCTTGTTTGACCCAAATACTTCATATGTTGTGGAGGCTATAGAAGTAGAGGAAACGGGGTTTAGAGGTGCTTCCTTTATACTGTACAAGGCGGGCCTCTGTGGTAAAAGTTCAGTGCACGTAGTTGAATTGTGTAAAAGCAGACTAAGCAGGATTACGTTGTCTGCTGTGGTCACATGATCTCAAGGTTGCAGAATAATACAATACAGCGCTGGTTCAGAGTTTGAGTGCAATACTTACTTTAAAGAAAGATCTTACTTAAAAAAAACTTCCTACTTTCTTGGTTGTTGAGAAAGAGCGCAATTTCCTCCACTCCTGGTGCTTCCCAACTCATTTTGTTCCATTACAGGCACCTCACAGAGACGCTACTAAAGGCCTGTGCCTGGCTTCATGTCGTTTTGATTAAGTAAGAGAGCAAGCCTAGTGCCCTTCAGAAAGATAAAAGAGTGTTTTTTTTTTTTTTCCCCGAAGGCACAGTTGTCAAGGCTCCTACCTCTGGATGTACTGATAAGAACGTGGAGTGATACATTCATAAAAAAAAACATTGAGTACATTTGGTTTAAAAACAAGTCTGGAATACAACTTTGGGATTACTAGCAAAGAGCATAACAGTGTTAAAGTAATGTGAAAAGACACACACAAAGAAAACCAAAAAGATTGTCCACGATTGTCTGTGTATACCAAAAAGGCGGTGCATGAGGAGGTATAAAGTGCCAGGGAACAGGGGCAGTGGAGGTCAAAGATTGCCCTCATCGAGCATCTTATTGACGCCGTTGCAGATTCTTTGGAGGTGAGCGCGGTACACTTCGGAGGGGCCATAAAGCGCCGCCAGGAAGTCACAGTCGGAAAAGTGATTGAAGACATGGTTGATTCGCGAGTGACTCTTCTGCGTCAGGTGCCGATTGATGGCCTGATGCAGCAGGTCGCGGCAGTCGTTCAAAATGGCGCTCATCACGCGGCGGTCGAAGGTGAACTCGATCTGGTGGAAGCTGATCGCAGTCATGGCCAGGGTGTGCACCTTTTTCCTAGGATACAAAGAGACAAACTTTAGAGTGGTTGCATTCTGTGACTATGACTTGTAGAATGGAGGGTCCTTTGAGCGGACACTGCTAAGAAAACAATACGTAGGCTCATCTTAAATGGACTGGAGTGGTGACTTGGATTCTGTTTTAGGGATAGTGACTCGACTGGGCAACAAATTGAAACCTTGGACTCAAACTAGTTCTTAGTGATTTGCAATTGGACTTGGACTTAAACAATGAGGACTTAAGGACTTAAGTGACTTGTGCTCGAAAAAAATCATGATTATAACGCTAGGGGCACATACCTATGTTCCTCGGTACCCAAGTTCCCAGATATTTTAAGGGCCAGAATTCTATTATTGAGTTTGCTTTTCTTTTTAATGTTAAGATGAAGTTGTTTTGTTACTGTATACAGTATATACACACATACAGTAATATACAGTTGTGGCCAAAAGTTGACATACCCTTTTAATATTTTGGCCATTTTTCATAAAATATGAATGATAACACAAAAATCTTTTTTGTGACAACCTATTGAATTAGTGGATAAAAATAGAAATTACTGCCTTTTCACTTTTCCTTTGGCTTCAATTTCAAATCCTCATGAATCATGATGCTTTTTATAGTATTATTCTGTCCCAGCAAATACAATATTTTCTCCTGGTGTCTATTTGATTCAGTTTTTCACAAGACAAGTCCTCTAGTCCAGAATCAGATCTCTGTAAATCAGAGGTCACGAATTAGCAGACCTCAAATCAGACACAAATGCGGACACATCCAGACCCGCCCGTTCTATCCGACCTTTGCACCAGACAGAGTAAAATAAAAATCCCCTCAGTTGAGCCGCTGCCTGCTGTCTCTCTTTCACCCTCCCTTTCTCTCTGGAGCAGGGCAGTAACAACAGCCAAGATTAATAGAAAGGGAAGTTGTTTGGCACTTTTATACTGTATAGCATAAGATATAGCCTAGGAAGGTGCTTTTAGGGGAAAAAATAGACCACCTCCCAGTATAAGGTGTTCGCCACTGCTGCCATAATTTAGCCGTATTTCTGTTTACCAAAATATCTTTTTATGTTTCTATAATGGTTAAGGAAAAAGGAATCTGGAGCTGGATCTGATGGACTGGCTGAGCCAAAGTCCAGACTTCCATTGAACAGATCTGGGATTGAGTGAAATCAAAAATTGATCACACCAAAGTCTCATCCAAAGCAAGTCTCTGGAAACAGCTACAAATTATTTGGAACTCAATAACAAGAGAGACTTTGCAAAACTACATAAAAACAATGCCAGCCAGAACGCAAGCTCTTACTATTATTGTTAATTTCTTGTTTTCATGACAGGTGGTCAAATACATTTGTTAAGCACTGATATATATATGTATAAATAAAAAGTATTATTACATACAACCTTAAATGTACTCCTTATGTTCCTGGCTTTTGCCTGGCATTTCTTTTTTCAAATTGGACCTTGGTGGATTTTAATTCATAGCTGTAAATGAAGCTCCCCTGTTTTATGATCACTCAAAAACAAAAAACGCACTAATATATATTATATTAGGGATCCCAGGAACTGGCGCATATCCCAGTGACCGGTGGAAGCAGAGGATCAATAGAAGGGTTAGTAAGGGGTAATCCACATTCTGAATGAGTCACAACTTTAGAAGAAGATTTTACCCATGCTAGTTCTTTTCTTTTAGCCAGACCTTTTTGTTTATTTTTACTTTTACTGTGATCTGTCTGGTCAGCTGATTTACATAGTTTTTGGCGCCATCTTCCTGCTTGTAGTCTGCAGTTCGACTTCTCCAGAACTGTTTCCCAGGTGTGAGGAAGTTGATATGCCCCCTCGTCCCTGTTGACAGTCTGGGGAGCGTGTTTCTGGATCTCGATGGCTTCTCTGATCCAACAGTGGTACTCGTTGCTCTCAATCCATGAGGTGGTTCCCCCTATTGCAGTGGTCTTTTGGTCTTTTGTTTGGAGGCTCATGTGCATGTTTTTGATGTTTCTTTTTCACATTGTGTTCTATGTTCTTCTTCCTGATACACCTGGGACACAGATCTGACTGCAGATGCCGCAATCGTCCTGCTACTACAAGCAGGAAGACAATGCTAAACAAAGTAAATCAGCTGACCAGACAAAGTAGAGCTGCATGATTTCGACACAGACCTAATTGCAATTTTTCTGACAGAAATTGTGATTGCGATTCGATTTGCAATTTTACTATTATACATTTATGTTGTTTATTTTTCCATGCAATTATTATTAATTATTTAGTGTAATTGTTGAGTTCTCTTGAGAGTGGTGGTGTTATAATTCGACTTGGCTTCTACCTCTCCCATGCACATTTGTTGTATATTCACGCCGTTGATTGGCTGTTTGCTTTTTTCCCTTCTATTTGTGTGGTAATTGTTCCTGTAATAAGTGCAAAAAATGAAAATTATTGAGTATCGTTTAGGCATGAGACAATATGGAAATTTTATCTTACGATTATCTTGGACAAAATTATTGCGATTCACAATATTATCACGATAATTATTGCACAATTTCTTTGCGTGCACTAAAGTGCATGTGTGCACTTTGTTTACATAGCCATGTGTTCTCCGGCTGTGGTTTAATGGTTATCTTCATATGTGATGATGCCAATTGTGAAAAAATGCTACAATTAACTAACTCTGCCTTGTTTTCATCGTGATAGTTATTGCTTATTGTCCCAGCAATAGTGTTGTCAGCAAAATATACTTCTAAAACTGCTATTGTATCACTGTACTACTTTTATTGCATTTCAGCTTCAGCTGGAGGCACAAGGCAGACCATAACACTTCAGACTTCCACTTGTTTAAAATGCGTTAGCAGTGACTCACTCATTTTGGTACAGTAAAAAAAGAAAGAAAACATGGTTCGATATGGAGAAATGGCTTTCTAACGTTTGTAAGCAGAGATTTGCATTTACACCTGAAGCCACCTTACTTCAAAATGTGAGAAAAATGAGATATCCCATGGGTTGGCAAGTAATAATGTTCTTTAGTCTATAAGAAGTTGTTACAAACCTGGAAAAATAAGCAATAGAGAAATGGAGGGACTTATTATTTAAGAATTGAGAAAACTCAGTGGACAACAATAAACAAAAACAGTTAGATTCTGTGCGGAAACCAATATTTGAGGCCCAGAATCCAGCCTAACCCCAATACTACCAGCTAAATTACATTAGTCAAGCTTAAATGTTATTATTTATTGAATAATTTGTAAACTATTTTTGTAACATTTGTGTTTTTATTTTTGCTACCTTTGTCTTTTTCAGAACTTGAACCTGAGACGGGCCAGCCTTTGATAACTTTTTAAAGAAAAGCTAGTTGAAAATGGAATTAACCTGTGCATCCCGATGGGACATGTGGACAGTTTTTGGATTTGAACTGGATGCCAATTTACCAATTTTTATTGGTTGATGGACGACATATTTGTTGTTATGTGAAGAGATTTTGTAGTATTGTGGAGCGTAAAACAAATGTTTTGGTATCTGATGATGAAATCGGATCAGTGACTCCACCTGGGGGTACCAGGTCTTCCATTGATTGATTTCAGGTGATCAAATTCATTTAAATTTGTTTACATACCTAAAGTTCTCCACCAGGATCAGTTCTTCATTGTTAAATTGGTTGTTCCTGTAGAGCACCCCGAGCTTCACTACCATCTTGATGAGGTTTTTGATGATTTTCTGGGACTCTTTGCGGTTGCGTGTGTACTCTTTGGTCACACGGTAGAGCTCATCCAGAACCTCGCTGCTGGTGTCATCGATGAACAGGTTGGCCACACTCTTGGTGGCCATTTTGCTCATCAACTTCTTCTGGGCCTGCAGCGCCAGACTCTTGGTGCTGAAGGAGTCCATGGTCAAGGCCGGACTGCAAAGGAGAAATATGAAGTCTGTGAGCTAAATGGAAAGTTTATTTTTAGAAAACTTTTATAAATACAAGCGAAACGTACATGCACCCTGGTGACATTGCCCTGATACAGTATTATCCATGGGGGTTGATGCTACTGAAAATACCATCTACTCTAGCACGATTTAAGCTGCGGGGACTAGCACTGGCCCCTTTATCACATAATGATCCGTGGCAGCTGTCAAATTAGTCCCAGCACCCCTTGGCTCTGAGCCTACGAGGTAGTTAGAAGAATGTGTCATTACGAGCGCAGGAGACCACTCACAGGAGACGCTGCAACCTGGACTTGTGGAGAATCCATTTCAAGAACAACCAGTGAGTGAAGCAGAGGAAATCACAGACTCGATGACAGCAAATGTCCGATTTGTGTCAGCCAACTTCGTGTTTGTGTCAGAGGAGACACACCTGCGCTGGGCTCATAAAGTGCTAGGGGTCACAGGTGTCAAAGCAACAATCTCTGCCCGCCTTCTCTAATATCAAATTGGCCTCTGCATCCACATTCCCGACAGCAGCGTTTCATGGGTCACTACTTCAAGTTTGTATATCATTATTGTTGGAAAATAGAATTAATCATTTTCAGGGCTCTTTGGCTCTCACCTTCACACTTCTCCAAGGATAAGGAGGACAGCTCAGTAAACAGGCCTGAACTGCTTCTCAAAGTGCCGCTTTGAAAGCAAGGTGTGGATGAAAGCAACGGCGTGGGATATTAACATTGTGGCATGAGTGATTTGATGAACATGTAAAAACACCACAGGCCAACTTCAATAATAAAAATCTCCTGAGAGCACACTTTAATCTTCCCATTCTTTGCTCATATTACAGTGCTGTCATAACAAAAGCATTTGTTTACGGTAAATGTCACATTCAAATAAAAATTCATTTATAAAAGAGTACATTTCTTGTTTGAAATCAATTGAAAGTGAGTTTTACTGGATAATTGCAAAATGGATTGAAAAAAAGAGCGACTAGATCCATAAGGACCTGAAGTGTAGAGGTGCCATTAGTGTGACAGACAGAGTGAGCGATGACATCCACCGGTGACTCGTGATTTTATCATTGGTACTAGACGGCAGTAGTCTGCTGCTACACTGGGTGACTTTCATTTCTCTCTCACTGCCTATCTCTGCAATGCCCCTCCAAGAATATCAATAAGACTCTTTAGAGAAAGCATCAGCGGAAGCATCCCAGGGAAGAAGACACAAGAGACAGATAGGGCAAAACCCTAGGCAAAACACACTCAAGGTGTGCGAGATATCAATCCTGAAATACAGAGAAAGTGTGGGTGCTCAGTGAACAGTCATTCATAGTAATCCCACTTTTTGGCTGGAGGTGTTTAATCTGGCCTCTCACTGCGGTGCTGATAAAGGATTCCCATCGACTCTGACAACATGATAGAAACTCACCAAGCCACTCGTAATGAAATCTCTGACATGATGCAATATACATGAAATGGATGGGGAAAGACAGACAATTAAAAAACAAAACTTGGGATTTCGTACTAAAAATAACCGATCCATCTTCCATTTTGTAAACACAAACAGGAGAAAAATAAAAAAGTTAAATGAGACTTAAACATTGACAGCAGAATATGCAGATCCAAGACATTTCTTTATCGAAGGCCATTTCAGTGCTCATTATATTCAGCTCATATCTAGAATCCGTTATCATAGCTGTCAATGATGTTTGCCTACTGATGAAACAGAAACAAGTGCAGTGAATACAAGCCCCTTCAGTGTTGTGGCATGGACTTTCATTTGGAGATGAAAAGTGAGCCTGTTGCTCTTATCTTATGGAGACTGGAGAGGGAAATCCTCCTCACAGTGAGCTCGTCTCCCAAGGGTGAAGGACCAAAGGATCCATGAATATATAATGCTCATGGGACAAGGGCGGCAAATGATTAAAGCTTTGACATTAACTTTTGTATGTTATTGCTGCAAAGAAAGTATGATTAAAACCAATATAAATGTCCTGTGAACTGTGCTGCCTGGAGATGCAGTACATAAAGGGATAAAACCAACCCCGACTCTGCTTCTCTGTTCTCTGTTTTTAGTCTAAACCAGAGTCATGGCTCAAAGAGACACGGCAGAAACACCACAATGGAGCCGCCGTCATCATCACATGGAAACTACAAATGTACAAATTTGCATGGCTGTGTATCCACGCAAAATGAAACCCAGATAGACAGCAGCAACCTCCTTAGCCTAACTCGAACATCATTGCAAAGTAAAACGAGAAATGAGTTCATCAGCTGACAGCCTGCTAACGAGTGACCGGAGCAAGTTCACAATGACATGAAGGCAAAAAGCTGAGCAAACATGAGTCATGGAAATGAAACTAGAGCTGCCTCCGTGTTGGGTGGACCTCCCGGGACAGAGTAATACACTCTGGGACTGTCAGTCTGCAGGTGGAGACATCCCTGTCAACTCTGTGACAGCAGGAGCGCTGTGCGACCAGGCTCCCATGATGCCGACGTAAACTCGATGGCCTCTGTCCTTGAACTTGTAACATTTCTTTCGGCTTTAATTTCTTTTAGACAAAGAACAGCCACATTAAATCCCCAAAAAACAAAATCCCCCAAAAGGATGATGTAATTTACCGTCTTCCTGTAGCATAGGCCTTGGAGAGTATGATTAATAATGCGTAGATCTTATACTTAACCTTATAAAACACCAGGGACTGAACTGACCATCCATATTCAATGACTCATCACAATTATCTGTGCTCATAGGCCCAGTCAGGATTAGGCACGCAGTGGGAGTTCTCTTTATAGTTTGAGTTTTTACAAGGAACTAAAATGGATTAAAAAGCAAACATGATTAGCCCACAGTTCCAAAACTGTGGGTCAGTGCCCAACAGTGGGTGTGGATTTAATCTGAGTCACAGCAATTTAGTGAAAGGAACAACTACATGTTTACATGTAATAAAGTCTTGCCCATTTAGCAAGAGATCTTGCAGAGTTTTCAGGTTCCTATTTAATACACAGTACAGTGGTCTAGACACAACTCATTTACTCATTTTGAACTTGCACTAAATAATTTACCAACCATACACAAAAGTAAAGAAGAACATTATCGACTTGAGATGATGGAAAACATTTTCAGATACCCTTCTTTCTGAAACGCGTCTTGTTTATTTCTGTTGGCAGATGGGCCACAAATTATAGCTTCTAGGTGAAAATAACTGCTTTATGCATGTCCTCATGTACACACTTCCAATAAAACATGTTTTATACTAGCACTTAGCACATAAAAAAGAAGACACTGTCACACATATGAATGCGTTGTCCAAAGGCGTGAGCAGAGCAGTCCCCAGCAGACGGCCTACGCACCTGTCAGTCAAACACAGCACAGGTGTGACAGGTGAGGAATGGACAGAAACTAAATATACTGCTAACTTCCGCCTCCACTACCTCAGGACAAAGAGCCCACTGCATTCTCAAATAGTACTGTAGTTTATTCAATGCTCATAATCATTTCATTTGCCGGTGAAACATTCTTACATTATGACCACTCTCACGGTCTCAGCTGATATAATAATCATCTGTTGATAATTGGGAGGATATAATCATCAACAACACAGTTCTTAATGCTGATGTGTTAAAAACATCCAAATATAAAGGTTATACGGAGTTTAACAGGACTAAAGTGGCTTGGCTCAGTCTCCAACATAATACTGTCCACCGTCTTGAATTGTACCAGATCAGTGTAGAGTAAATTGCCTTATGTCAATCTCTTAACTGCGATACTGAAGGGAGGAAAATGCCATAATGCTTAAAAATGTGCTTCCTGCATTAAACACTTTGGTGAAAAAGTTTCATTCCACTAATCTTTATCTGAAAAATGACTGGTTAGTTTATAGCAGCTGAAAAATCCATGTCTTTTATTCTTTTTGGGGATCAATAGTCTCATCTTGTCACTATTGGGAATGAAGCACAGCACAGTGATCCCAGAAGTCATTGGAAGGTTTAGCCAAGAACTCTGTAACCGCTAAAAGACCAATTACAATAAAGGGTTGTACATCACAGGCTTTCAACACGAGTTATACTTCTAATAAACAGTATAGAAATCCTGCTTTAAACGTGATCTTGACCTCTCTGATCCGTTCCGTTTCCTTCACTTTGACTGATCTTAATCCTGCAATAATTGACCTTCGGGAGCATCTTTGTGACCCAGAGGTTTAAGACATGAGCCGCTGGAATCCCACTGTTGACCTTTGCCATATGTCCCTCCCTTTTCGGTGGTCCTGCCCTGGCCCGACAGGCGCTCACTGCTGCTGATCTGTGCTGCTGTCAACAGTCCAGCACACATCCAACAGCACAAACAGACTCTGTGAACAGCTGCTCACGGCTTTAGCTTTAATTATGATCTTTTAAAACCGGGAGAGAATGAAAATAAAATATTCTGTTTGCTTTTGCTCATCTCACCAAATGCCTTGAAGAATTACAATCCAGTATCAAAGTGAGACGATTATTCTTTTGATATTTGAATCTCAAACCCGTCTTTGTGGTTTACTGTATTGTGATTTACAAGTTATAAAGCTTTGATAACACGCAGACACAATGGAGCAATCTCGTAAGCATCAGTTGCAAAGATACAAACTAGGAATTCTGCAAAGGCTGAAGGCAATGTTGGGTACAACTGCTAAATTTGAACTGCTACAACTGCTATTTCAAGACATGGACCGAGTCACGTGACGACATCCATGTACACTTTTTTTTTTGTAGTTGAAGTCACTGAAGAGGACACAGCTGGGATTTGAACTAAGAACCTTCCATATCAGAGTCTACCAGTTGAATTAATAGTCTAAAGAGAAATTTCAGATCACACCACTAACAGCACAACTAAAATGTTTGAAGTTCTTCCTCAAGGAAATAAGCAGAGTATGCCGCCCATGACCTCATAAGTCCAGTTCTGAATTCTCTGCCCATGTAAACACAGCCACTAAATATATTATACATACTAAAATGTATAATATTTAACTCCCCTCCAAATTACACCCGGAAATGACCCTGTAACAGAGAGTGACAGTGGGGCTGACACCAAGTAAGTTGTACATATACCAAAAGTAATTTGCTTGAAGGAGGCTGAACAGGCTCACAACTGTCATGATGCCAATATCTGAAATAGCGGAGGATTTTGAAAAGCTGCCAAAGATCTAACGTGAAAAAAAAAATTAAAAAACAAGACGTTGCTGCGACACATAATGATCGTAAAAATCAGACCTTATAAAAGATTTATTGCACCTCTGACCTGGATCAGGTGCGTCTGTGAATTGTATTTACTTTGCTAAACACAGTGGGTTGTTAGTGCTTTTGTGTTATTAAAACATCCATGTACTATGGGGAAAGTGCACTTCTTCCTTAGATTGTGCAACAGAGAAATTCAACTCTCTTCAATTTGAATGTTTAACGTAGCTGCCAAATCAAATGGTGACTCTAGTAGTCTGACTATGTTATAATCTATTAGACTTTCCATATTGAAGATAATATTTGTATTCTTCCAATCTCTATTGTATATTCTAAAGTACACAAGGTTTACTCCCGTATGAAACACACACCAAAAAACATTTTCATCTTGTTTATTGCTCTGAATAAAAGATAAATAAATTGTAACATCCTGATATTATTCAGAACAATATTATACACTATTGCTAATACACTGTTGCTTATAAAGTGACTGAAATCACTGTTTGCAATTGAGTTTTACATCCATTACAAGAATTTAGTTTAGTACATTTGAGGGGAGTCTGTTTTTAACACAAGAGTGAACATTTTAGACACAGTTTTTAACGATACAACTCCCAGTCAAGACTTTGTGTATAAGCCTTGATAAAATTGCAAAACTGTCAGAACAACAAACACACACTGCTGAAGACAGGAAGTCCAGATGTGCCTCTGATCACAGCTGAAAGCATTACTCACACGATTTCAAATGGATCCTTGACAACACATACTGAAGCAGAAAACATTGCAAACTTCCTTCTTATTCTCCACAGCTGTAGCCACGATTCTAATCTGCCTCCTCTGTGAGAAACAATGGACAATTATATTGTATGTTATATAATGCATCCGTGCTTTGTGATGGAGAGGGCAAGCTACCAACCATTAAAATAGTGGCACCAATTACTTACAGGAAATACACATCAGACTAGGGCTCCAACTAACGATTATTTTGGTAATCGGCCAGTTATTGATTAAACGTTTAGCTGCAAAAGCTGCATGAAAAGTGTGTTTTTTTATAAACGTTTTGTTTTGCCACATAAAACTAAAGTGATGCAGTTTGAGGACGTCTTGATAAAGTGAACTTAAAGGTAATGTATCATCAAAATCAGCAGCAAAATTATAGGCCAAGAGCAACAGTCACTCGTCTCCATCTACAACAGCAGAGTCCTCTCACCAACACCTCACACGCCCTGCACTCTCACTACGCTTCGTTACTTGTCCCTACTTCGATCCGCCTGTTAAATAGCTGATTACCACGAGCAGCTCAGTCTATGATAGGCCTGTTGCTGTTTTTAATGTATTTATTATGGATGTGTTGTAATGGATGAATGTATGAACATTTCCTGTTTTGATTGTGCCTGCTCAGGTGCTCTTTTTGCAAATGAAGTTCCTAGCGGATAAATAAAGTTAATTAGATTTTTTTTTTTTATGTCTTTAGGACGCTCTTATTACAAGTTTCACAATATATGACTTAGAGGTGTGCTCAAAATATCGATATCTAGATACATATCAAAATAATGAAAAGATACAGTAATTAATATTGTGGCTCTTAGTATCATTCTTCCCCCCAGGTGTTAGACGGCAGCAAGACTGGGGTACGTATCGTATCATGACCTGTGTATGTACCTGGGGTATGTACTGTATCGCCAGCCCTAATATAAATAGGCCTTTTCTCATTTGAAAGCTTAGAACCTCTAGAAGTCAGTCTGGGATTGTGAAAGTGAGAGAGAGCCCATTTATATTTATTTACAAACTGAAACCCTTAGGGCTCATTCTATTCTGCACCGATGAGATCATGGTCTTGGGATTTATCTTATATTTGGGGACGAAGAGGTAAATTATTTACCCTATACCTGTAAATGTAATTCTTGCTCTTTCGGAGTCTGTGCATAAACCATAAAGGATTAATCGATTACTAAAATAGTTATATTACAATAATCTATTAGGTTGCCATTGATCTATTAGCTGTTTCAACCCTACATCAGACAAAAGTGCACTTTATTCATCCTTCATCGACTTTAGTGGTCTTGTTCTTCTATTCTTAAGTTTAACATAATTTATTGGATGTACATATTCACTGGTAAGAGCCAGAGGGAGTATAGAAGTTCATAATAACATATGAATGGCCTTTTTCCCATCCATGCTCATCTATTTTAACCACCGTAACTGTAAAATAGTTCAGTGATTTAATGAAACTGATCCGTCGTTTCATCTTCCTTCACAGTCATCGCCTGCGATCTTCTGGGAAAAGAGGCAACCAGTAGGGTCTGAAAATTCAGTATTCACATCCTACACCCTTTCTTCATCTAAAACACTCTGAACAATTAATAATTTAAATTTAGCATATAATGGATAAGAGATTAATTATTTAGACTTTTGAATTGGCCCAAAATAGACCTGCGGCTTAAGAGAAATCTGATTTTTATGGTGCAACAAGTTGGGACCATAACGCTGTGCCAGAGTAGTCTACGGGCGCCCAGCTCACGCTGTACAGTAGCTGGAGCTAATGGCATTTATTTGGAGGCATCAGTCAGCATTGTGCATATGTAATCAGGCTGGGAATACAGTAGCTGCTGCGATGCCTTTGGGCCAACACAGCACTCACAGACAACATTTGTTCAAGAGCATTAAAATTCATAAGTGGGTAGTTGTTTGCTGGTTGCACAGACTTTACGCACTGTACAGAAAGCAGCAATGTTCAGAGCAGGCCACTGGCTTTACTTTGACTACGTGTAAAGATTCAATTACATACAGTATTATTTACAAGGCAATTAGTGCAGGGAACATAACCACAATCACAGGGCTAACCGGTGCCTGAATGATGACTGATGTGTGAGTCTATGACATTTTAATTAGGATCACTGTAAGACCTGAGACTAATAGGGGTAATCAACTTAAGCCTGTATGATTTGTTAACTCAGTGTGCAGAATGGCAGAGGCCGAACAAATGGAGAACAATACACTGAAAAAAGGACTATTGCGACTCAAGTGGATTGAATTAAGCAAAGTCTTATAGTCTAGTGTTGTTTCGAGACCACCACTCCATCATCATAAAATCAAAGCCATGGTGTGCAGATTGTATAGTGCGCTTTGTCAAGTACACTTGCACAAAGTGTTTCAAGTTTCCAGGGAAACATTAGACCACCTGCATGTGCCTTTGTACTCCACTAACCAGCAGGTCAAACACTTTGAGGACTTGTCAAGGAGTTGCCATGGGTTTTCAGTGACAGCTATTTTACGTGGGCGATTGTTCTTTATAACACTGGTCTGGCATTGGGACAGCATTGTGTCTCTGTGGGAGAGGAAGTGCAGCATATGGATACAGTCACTTAAAATACTAAAGACTAGGGCTGTCCCTAACGATTATTTAGGTAATCGATTAATCGGCCGATTATTTGTACGATTAATCGGTTGGCGGCAAAAGGTGCATAGAATTTTTTTTTTTTACTTTTTCCCACATAAAGCTAAAGTGACGCTGTTTGAGGACGTCTTGATAAAGTAAACTTAAAGGTAATGTCTGTAGGATGCTCTTTGTACAAGTTCCATGTGTCATTACTGATTTGAAAGCTTAGAACCTCTAAAATTCAGTCTGGGATTGTGACAGTGAGAGAGCGAGAGTCCTCTTTCTGCTCTGATTATTATGGTCCGAGATTTATCTCATAATTGGAACAAGCATAGCTATATATATATATATATATATATATATATATAAAACTTCTATAACCAATGCCTTTAGAGACAACATAGTCTGTATATCCCAGAAATGATTCATCGATTACTAAAATAGTTGACAACTATTTCAATACTACTTAAGACTAGCTCACTCTGCAGTATAATATAAACACTCCTAAATTGTTTGGTTCCAGCTTTCCCATAACAAATAGCCTCTGAAAAGCCAACAAATCATTTGAGCAATAGACCTACTCAGTGCAAAGAAGGCTTTAGTTTTTAAACCAGGTAATTTCATCTGACATGACTGTGGTGCTACCTGCATCCAGACTTTACTTCACAGTCCACAGCACACTGAGGCTATTCATCCACACTCCAGCCTGTTCTTAAAGAGGCTATACAATGTAAACACAGCAATGTGTTACAAAACATAGAATCTGTCTTTATCAAACATACACGGTCTCCGTCTGTGTAGCCAACAAGTGTAATCTACAGATACTGGGAATTGTTCAATCTGTAATAACTAAACTAGGTTAAATGTTTAGATTATGGTGCACACAGATTTGGCAGGCTACTGGGAAATTAGCAATGCCATTTTAGGTCAAAGCCCACTTCACTGCATGAAGTACTACATCAAGAGAATAGCGATAAACTATGTCTTCTAATAAATGTACAACAATCGAGCCAAGTAGCCACATCTGGGTCTGAGTCGGAGCTATTAGTGAATGCTTTGTGTATTCTGCTGATTTCACAGTACCGTTACTTCCGCTAAGGAGCTGAGTAAAAACACCTCAAAAATATAACTTGATGTTTTGAAGGGCTTTGTGGTTTTCATGAAATAAACTTGAGCAGTGGCCTGATTACCACACCTCTCACTGGCTTGTTGGAAGATGTTGTCTTTACAAACTATACTCAGTGTAGGCTACTGGGCGGCTGTGGACTCACCTTTTTCTCTGAGCTGTGGAGATACACAGGCTGGTCAACCAACGAGAGGACAACCTAATCTCGTATAATCTCAAGTCTTCATCCTGTCACCACACAAAATGTTCAATTCACACCATAGTTTCACCGTCCAACAGCACAGTTTCCGCCAAAAGAGCTTCTCTCAGCGTGTTCTCAGGCGAAGATGCGTGAATTATTGAAAACGTGTTTTCTTCTTTCTGCCACAGCAAGATCGGTTACAAGAGTTTGGTGTAACCCGATTCCTCCGCCTCCTCGTAAAAAAGTTTCAAACTTGTGTGGAGCTGAAAATCAACAGATTGATGTTGTTTGGAGCCAATGAAGGAGCAACACATAGTGGACCAACCCAATCAATCCAACAGAAAGGGTCTTTTACAGCCAGTGGACTACCCTGCCCCCTTTTGGGCTTCCAGTAATTATCCCAGTCCCAGAATAGGAAACGTGTTTTGGGAACAATAAGCAGGAACTGCGCGAGCCTCCATTCTCTGTTGGACTAAATAAATTATTGTTGTAGTCTTGCAATTATTCACCTGCTTCTACAAGAGTGTGTATAGGCCTGGCTGTTTATGAAACCATTTGCTGCTGCACGTGTAGCCTTGTTGACTCCACAGCAAAATCTGAAGAAATATTTACTGTCACAGTCGAGGGATGGATAGAGGTTGTTGAGGTTTGATTTGTCAGCGGATGTTTTCAGGATATGGAGTTTTTGTGCAGGCTATGGTAGCCTACAGGAATCCCGGGGGCCCGGTTTTAATTATCTGGATGTCTTGAGATTAACAGCTGTTATAGCTTTTTTTTTTCTTTTAGCTGTTGTAACTTGTTATTCACAATGCTGTTGGGTACTCGAATACTCTCAGCCAAGACCAAATCAGCTCTAATTGACCTGAGGCGCCCTCTTGTGGCGTTCAGTAGGCTAACATACATGAAGAAAATTGTACGGTAATGTAACAACAATAAATGTATGCACGTGTGTGTGTATCTTTTAATGATAATAATCTTGTGTGTTTTTTATATATATATATATATATATATATCTTTGGGTGGTGGCTACCGTGGCTTATGTACATATTTATTTATTTATATACTTAACGTATTTACCATATTTGGGTAATTTATGTAGGTGCTGTGCAAAGCCCATTCTAAGCAGAATATATAATCAATTAAAACAAAACAAAAAATAGCTAAAAGTGTTATGAGACGTGGTTAAACTTCAACTCCCATAATCCTTAGGCCGGAAAATGACGTATACAGGCTACGTGTCAGGAAATCTGTAGTCAACATGGCGGCGCAGCAGGGCGATGTTGATGAGCTTTTCGATGTGAAAAATGCCTATTATATTGGCAGTTATCAACAATGCATCAACGAGGCTCAAAAAGTAAAGGCAAGTCGAACGGTAGTTTCACAGGGAATGTTTGCAGAACACTGTAATAACCTGGCTAACTATGACGCTATACCATTCATAGGTTAGCTTACTAGATTGATAATACACGTACTTAGTAAATCTTGATTTTTGGTTTGTTTTCTAGCCTTCAGCACCCGAGAAGGAGGTTGAAAGAGACATGTTTTTGTACAGGGCGTACATTGCACAGGTAACAGTTAAGACAAGAGACTTTCATGGTGTTTAAAGGTTATTCTCTTTTGATATCGTCAGGTTTTTTTTGTAGAGAAAGTATGCAGTGGTCCTGGATGACATAAAGGCAAACTCTCCCCCAGAGCTTCAAGCTGTTCGAATGTTTGCTGAATATTTGTCCAGTGATAACAAAAGGTATATATTTACAACTTCCTATGTCAGTACAAAAATCTTATATGTCTAATTTTATTAACCATTTGTTTGTCCAGGGATGCAATTGTTGCTGATTTGGATAAAAAAATGGCAAAGAGTATGGATGCAGCCAATACAACCTTCCTCCTCATGGCTGCCTCCATCTACTACCATGAGATAAATACAGATGCTGCACTGAGGACATTGCATCAAGGAGAAAGTCTCGAATGGTATGGTATACCATTCATAACATTAAACAAGATACCAGATGACCATCTTCTTGTTTCTGGGCATCATTGACTATATACAATTGTCCTTTTCAGCATGGCTATGAGCATTCAGGTTATGCTCAGCCTTGATCGCCTCGACCTAGCAAGGTATGAAGTAGTGTAGCAAATGTGTTTCACCTGTGTGGTTGTTATTATTATTTTTTCAGATAATGTGAATAATTCTGAATTGCATAAAGGTAATCATATTCACTCTAATTTCACAACAATATCTGTTTAATTAATTTTGTAGGAAAGAGCTGAAGAAGATGCAAGAACAGGATGAAGATGCTACTCTAACCCAGCTGGCTACAGCATGGGTTAACATTGCAGTGGTAAGTAAACACATCATTATTTTTGTAGAAACGTTGGAACATTTGAAAGCATAATAATGGTTCATTATGTTGTTTATTATTTAGGGGGGAGAGAAGCTTCAGGATGCTTACTACATTTTCCAGGAGATGTCTGACAAATATTCCTCTACATTGCTACTCCTCAATGGGCAAGCAGCCTGTTACATGGCCCAAAACAAATGGGAAGAGGCTGAAGGAGTCTTACAAGAGGCTCTTGACAAGGTTAGTGAGCAGAGGTGAACAAATTGTATCTTGAATACAGTGGAACAATATGTTTTTTATTTATTTATTGTAAAATTAAAAAAAAAAAAAGTAAAATAAAAATTACTTAGATCTGTGTTGTTTACAGTGCTTAACAAATGTATTAGACCACCTGTCACGAAAGCATAAATAATTTATTAATATATCAAAAACCTGTTTCAAAACTTGTTTGATAAAAGCTTGCATTCTTGCTGGCATTGTTTTATGTAGTTTTGTTTGTAGCTGTTCCCAGAGACTTGGTTTGGATGAGACTTTGGTGTGATCAATTTTTCATTTCACCAAATCCCAGATCTGTTCAATGGGGTTCATGTCTGGACTTTGGCTTGCCCAGTCCATCAGATCCAGCTCCAGATTCCTTTTTCCTTAACCATTATAGAAACATAAAAAGATATTTTGGTAAAGAAAAATACTGTTAAATTATAGCAGCAGTGGCAAACACCTTACTGGGCGGTGGTCTAATACTGTAAATTTGTTAAGCACTGTATAAACACCATAATTATGTTTCCTCATACAAAGAAACACAGTGTTGTCCGTGTAACACTAGATGGCACCATTTACTCCTTTGAGAATAAAAGCTGCTTTCTGGAGGGTCGCGTATTTTCTCACTAGCCAGCAAGTAAGACGTTTAGCAGACAGCCGTGCCTTCAATACTCATTTATGGAGCCAATTAAGATAAGATAAGATAAGATAAGATAGTTTTTATTGATCTCACAATGGAGAAATTTACTTGTCACAACAGCTCTTAGGACAGGATCACACAGGGGGTGCAAAGTCAGGAAAAGTGTCATCAGAGAAGCAAAACAACAGGTAATAGTTATAATAGTAATAATAATAAAATAAGAATAAATATAGTCTCTTAGCGTCTCTCTGTAAGTAAACTGTACAAACATCTCTTATGCACTAAATAGATTAAATAAAATAAAAATAAACTCTAGTCGAATTGTATGAAATGGAGTTATCATTGCAGGTAATGTATAATAAATGACTGTTTACATTCAGGTGGTTGACAAAGTGACATTGCAGATATTAGAATATTTACATAACAATATGCTTCATGTTTGAGCTAGTAACTAAGCAAAAATGTCCTTAATCCATTTGTGTTGTTTTTGTAAGCCTTGTATTTTAAGAAAATTGTTAAAATTGAAAGTGTTTTTTTTTCTTTCAGGATAGCAGCCACCCTGAAACATTGATCAACCTTATAGTGCTGACTCAACACCTGGGAAAAGCACCAGAGGTGAGACTTTGGACCCAAAGCTGTTAACAAAGACAGCTCATACAACTCGTCCATATGAACCAATCAAGCCTCCTCAATCACAGAAAGCATACATTGGCCAACTCCAAACTGCTCTATCTAATCAAGTGTGATTGCTAGAGTCTTGGTTGCATATCTCTACATTTATTGCTGTGTTTGAGGTCTTCAACTTTCAAGTCAAGAGTTCATAAGATAAGGTCTCCATAGTTGATCTTACTTCAGATGGACTTGATAGTATTGCCAAAGAATGTGACCATTTGAAGTTATCGTGACATTTTTGTGATTATTACAGATTGTATTCAGCCGAACTGTTGTAAAGTAACATTAGCTATGAAATGGGATTATATTTTATGTTCCTATATATAAATGTGATCTGTACTTGCCTCTTTTATAGGTAACCAACCGGTATCTATCTCAACTCAAAGATGCACACAGAAGACATCCATTCCTTAAAGACTATCTGGCGAAGGTAATCGCAGTTGTCATGTAAACAGTCTTCAAGTAGATATTACTTGAAGCCTGTATGTTTTTGTAGTAAGAAGACAGTATGAACTTTTTATGAAATTAAGTCTACAAGTAGGCTCTTGGAAATGATTGAGACAGGCTTTTTTTTTTTTTTTCATTCTCAATATATGAGTTCAAAATCAGCAACAGCAACTACAGTCCTCACGGTTGACTGCATCAATTCTCTCACATGATTGTTGTGACTCTGTAGCAGATGTTTTTGGAACAAATGGCGTGTTTAATTTATTGGTAAAGCCTTTCATTGAAGTTAGTTATTGGAATAAAGATATAGAAAAGGGGAGTGGGATTAAATAAGTATGTACTTCGCTGCAACTACTATTTTTCGGACAAACTAAATTATTAAAATTATAATTTTTTCCTATAGTTTAATGTATTTACAACAGCCTCATTTTTGGCAGATTGTATAATGAGTTTATATGTTTTATGTGTTTTTTTATGGTCCGAATAATGATTAATGATGAATTCAAGATCCAAAGGAAGAGCATTCAACTTTGAATCTTTAATATGAATTGTCCAAGTTACTTTCAAATGCCAACGTGTTACAAACACACTGACATCATCTGAAGTCAAAATGTAGACAATTTATTTTACTTGGGCAAGAGAACAAAATTCACAAGCCAATATGCACAAATATTCAAATATGCAGGACTACAGATGGAAATTAGCATGGTGCTAAATCTGGTACAGCCATCTTTTTAATGTAACTGCACATTGTCGTTCAAATAAATAAACTAAACTTAGTACAGTAAAAATGTATGTGGTTATTTAAGAGGCATTAAAAACATTACATTTTACTTGTTACTTGGATAAACCTTGATACAAAAGACTGTCATTCCACAGTTCTCCTGTCCTTTAACTGCTCTTGTTTCTGTTTTT
>OMNZ01025022.1:0-22169 GCA_900303255.1 Lesueurigobius sanzi | reverse complement strand
CTGTAGGAGGCTCCAGAATAAATTAAAAATTCACTCATCAGAACCACCCCTAATAATTTAACCTCTTAAGCCCTAGAGTCCCCATTTTTGGGGACTTGCCACTTTTAGAGACAATCCTTGTTTATTTTAATCTATTTTAAAAAAAAGTTTATTTTTTATTCTTGGAAAAACTATATTTTATGACCAAATATATAAATAGGATCCAAAATTTTCAATTACAAATTACAAATTTGAATTTTTTTGGGCCAAAAAGTTCCAAATTGTGCCCTATTTATTATAATGGGATTCCGCCTAGACTATTTTAAATCGAAACCTCAATAACTTTTCAATTATTTATTGTTACAGATAAAAGGTCAATAATTAGCTGTAGTTATTATTTATGATGTTTATTTGCTTATTTACAATGAAAACAAGCTGCTGACCTGCTGTAATGTGTGGTTTTTTTTGTGGAATTCATATTTTCTGTCTTTCAACCTCAATTACTCAGGCCCACTATGATTTTCTTGAAAATGTTCACATCTACAGTATCCCCATAGACATTCATATCAGTTGAGAGCAATATGAAGCCTTCCAGAGGATATGTATCCACAGCAGGGCTTAAGAGGTTAAGTGACAAACTTTTGACAATTAGGAAATCACTGAGAACCATTAACCCTCTCTTCAATTTGCTTTAACCCATTTAGTTTTAACCGTAGACCGTTGATAGAGATGGACGTAGCCCATGTGACTTTCCCCATTGCGTTCAGCGCGGGCTAGTGAAGCCAATTGACCCCATATTTGGTATGTACTGTACGTTCTCATGGCAACCGCAGAGCCAATTAGGAGTGAGGTTCTTGAAGGTGCCCGCCCTTCACTTGTCACACTGGGTGAACCCACGGACGGCAGCAAGGGCAGGCTGTCAATCAAACCAGATCCCGCAGTCAACCTCGATGAAAGAAGGCACCTGATTGGCCAGTTATTTGGGCCATATTATTTCCAATAATGAGTTAAAGAGGGGCCAAAAGGTTTACATGTAAATCAATGGGCACTTCCGGGAACAATCCAGAGCTAGCCAATTAGCTCTCCATCAATATTATACACTCTATGGTTTTAACACTTGTATTCATTGTGGCATTACATTATTTGGACAGGACATGGTTCAAGGTTCTTGACATTTTTTTTGTCCCCTGTCGTATAAAGTTTGAAAAGCCCTATTCTATACTGGAGGGTATGCAGATGGTGTCACAGCATTGAGACAGAGGCCAAATGAGTGTCAGCTGCCAAGTCAGAACGCAGTTATGGAATGTATTTATTTTGGACCATTGAGGGTTTTGTTTAGAATGAAAGTGGAGACTAGGGCTGTGCTCAATATATCGTATCGAGCACCTGTATCGTGATGCAAATTATAAAAGAAAATGAATTACCGGTAAATCTGCTTGTTTTACCCCATGGTTTATTCATAACACATCACAACACGCTCACTAACTACTGCAATTCAGGTTTCAGTTGCTGCACATATTTCAGAATCTGTGAATAACTCAAAAAGCCCCAGAATCCACTTGTCCCTACATTCCCTGGCTGGTCACATATTTGAGCATTATCAAAACTACTATTGATTGTACCTTTTCTTCAGTTTCTTTGGATTATGTATTGTATTATGGGCGCTGTATTGGGATACACTTGTATTGGGTACGTACCATGAAGTTGTTGACAATACCCAGCCCTAGTGGAGACCAATAATTATTCAGCTATCTAATTAATCTGTCAAGTGCAAGGTGCATGAAATCTTTTTCCAAATTTGACCTGTGTGAAGCTAAATCTGTTTTGCCTGAGGACTTCTTGATAAAGCACATTTGCAGACGGAAGTTTGAAGTTTTTTTTTTTACAGAAATAGGAACGTTTTGACTTCATTCGTGCTTCATAATAGCACCACCTCTTGTCTCCGCACAAGGCATATTTATGTTTTGTATTCCCCATCATACAATTCTAAAATGAGTTGAGAATGATCAAAATTCATCCCAATTATCCCCTTGTCGCAGATTACATACATGCTAACGACAGACACTTCCACTTAAAGAATCAGCCCCCGTCCTGATCCTCGCCGGCCCACACATCCTCACCTCCGCGCTAATCCAATAAACCACCTATGCTGATGTGACGTCTGTCGGAGTGGGCTCTTGCATAAGCGGACCGGGATAGCCAGTCCTCGATTCTCCCCGTCACCAAACCACTAGGGGGTGGGCGGTTATTTTTAGCCCCCGAAGCACATGCTGAAGGGGACTGCCCTGCTTGTGAGTAAATGACGGTGGAAAGCGGGAATGTTTGGCTTACACTACTTTGTAATCGGACCCCGGCCCTAAGCGGATCATTAAAATAACAAGAGGGGCGTAATTTAAACGTCTGGTATTGTGTGGCGTCGGTGAGAAGGTGTTAAGCGTAAGGTGAGAATAAAGCGCAGAAAGAGTGGAGAAAGTTGCGAGTGTGACTTTGAGAACTGTGCCAGCTCCTCTACTTTGTTTCCTCTTGACAAGCAGGAAATATGGCCCGCAGCGGATCCCGGGCCTATTACTGGGGCATATCCGCTAGGGTTTGGGTTACTCTCCTTTGTAGCTGGCTGCTGATATTGTTGTTGATACCTTGACCTGGAAAGCTTTCGGAGACCCCCTTTCAAAGCCCCGACTATTTTAATCCCCGGGCAGTTGTCAAGGAGAACCCGGCTGACCTTACCTGATAACCTGGCTGCCATTACCGCCCCGTGCCAGTGCCGGACCCCCCTCTCCTCTCGCTCTCCGCGCTCATGGGAATGCACGCAATGCAACCGGAGATGCTTGTGATACTGTTGACTTAGAGATTCAAATGAGGGCTCTTGCGCCACTGCCGAGGATACAAGCGTATAAATTTGGAGATGCAGACAGGGGAATACGACACTCGTGAACGCATTTTCTACCCGTTAAAATGCTCGCAAATTGTAGCCACGCAACACACGGGAAGGAACAAACTATTTCTCAAGTTAATAGCTGGAAAGTGAAGTGCTGAATGGGATGTATTACTGTAAAACAATGGGAAAGGGGTGCAAATCAAAGCTAATGGTGATCCAACAACAATATTATATTGTGTGACTTGGCTCAACAGTGTAGCTTTACTGAAGGTCATAACACCATTGTGTTATTATTGCAACAGCAGTTTCCAGTAGATAATGTATCTGCTTTTGTAAGGAGAATAACCAGAACCTCTGATGGTTAATGGTTAATTATGACAAATGCAATATTATCACGCTCATGGTGTGTTTTCAGACATACAATACATACAACAAGCTGCTCAATTTATGAAAAAATACCTACTTGTGAAGGATTTTTCTGAAGTATTGCAAATTGCAATTAGATTCGCAAGATACAGTCCAAACTACAACTCGTAGGCAAAGATTCTTCAGTCTTAATCTGTACTCTGTAGTTGAAGTGTAGGACGTTTCGATCTTAGTCCAATGGTCGTCATCAGCTTAAAAAAGACTTGAACATTTTCGTGGGTCTCTTAAGAGTAAACCAGAAGGAGGAGTTAACCTCTAAGTCCCTCCTCTCTTGGAACTAATGGTAGAAAAGGTAGGTTCCGATGGACAACTCCTGTACGACTGAGAACCTACACAGATAAACTACAACTCATTTTTTGTTTGCAAAGGATACAGTACTACAGAAATCATTGTAGTCTTTGGTAATTGTGTTGCCATTACCATTCCATCCACCATTTTCCCAGCCTTACAACATAATTTGATTCACATTCACATTGTAGACTTGTCATCTTGTCATACACTATGTTTAACTCTTTAAATACATATTGAACAAACGGTATGGCTTCAACTCATATCAATCATATCAAAATAGGCCATCTAGCGTAGTGAATGTAAAGCTACTGGTGTTCTCTGCGGTCTATTGCAGTACTTTATATATTTTCAAGGACATATCTGCTCATCGGCCAGCCCCAAACACTTCAAAACACTTCCTCACCTCTCCTTTGTTTGGACTCGGGGGACACCTCTTATAGAATATCCTATCCTCCTCTTTCTGTTGCAGGATATGAAAAGACGGAAGACACGACGTCAGAAAAGACATCTCTGGCTGACCAAGAAGATGCCCGGCTCATATACCTTAACCAGCCACAGTTTGCCAAGTTTTGCAGCAATCGTGTCAGGTAGGAAAACGAATGGATATGTTTTTTTTTCTAATCTTGCCAATCCTGCAGTTAGCAATGTGTAAATGGTTTGGTGAATTAAAATGGCCTTTCACTTGACTAACATGCCTAAATCTCTTTGAAATGTGTTCCCAAATTTGGCTAGAATTGATGTAATCTGATTTTTTTTACTGTTTTTATTAACATTCAATCTTCAGTCTCACATTACTTTTTGAAACTTGGGAGCACAGCTATTGACGCGCCCCCTCAGCCTGTAGCAATAGTTTTCTTTATTGCGCTGCTGTTATTTTAAAACTGGTAATGGTAACCCTGGGGTCATCAGTGCTTTCCACCGTGACCTCAGCCTGACATACCTGCTTGTCACTGCTTTTACGTGTACATTAACCTTTATGGTCTTAAGCATAACAGCTATATTAAGCCGTACAGTGTTGCAGCTACACACATTGTGAACTCCATACATCAAAATACACTTTTGTGGGGCACAAGGGTTAACTGACACAGCCGATGGAAACACGGCTGACACTTTTACACAGTGACACACCAAATGCTATGAAAAACATTTCATCAGTCAACACACATCCTGGTAATTGATACTTTTCACCTACACATAACCCTGATGTTTACTGCTGGGAGAATATACCACTATGTCTTTCTTTCGTATCTTATTGGAACCCAGTATTACTTTGAGATGACATCATGCATGTTAATGAGGCTGCAGAGTGCCATTGCCGGACTTAGACTCAGCAGAACAAGAGTGCAGCTCTCTAAATAGCACTTTAGGGACAACGCAAACTTAGTGGAAAACTACATCAACAAAATTATGTTTAAAAAATGTTTGTATTTAGACTTAAAGTGATTGTCTGGATTGAAGTTACCAAAAATAAGAGAGGAAGAGGGACACTTTTTTGAAAAATAACAGATCTAACACCTCCCCCTCCCTTCCTGTTTTCAAATCACAAATGATTGCAAGCCAGCTCAGGGGAAGTCATTGGTCAAAGCGACAGCCTCGGGGGAAAGGAAAAGCGCTTTCATATGACACAAGCCATCCAAAGCACTAGGCAATGTGGGTGAAGTGTGACACAATGACAGTGTGCACCTGCGGGAGCTGGGATTCGAACCCCCGACCTTCCGGCCATGACACGACCCGCTATGACATCTGTCACCCACAGGGACTTTGATTAGTTGCTGAGATCAGAGATGGAGGGAAAAAATATAATAATAAATATTTTATTAGCAATTTTGTGGTTGATTTTGCACATTTAACAGAATTATTATAATTATTTATTGCCATTGTCAATGAAGGTTTCACAGACTAGGAATTTGTAACATTTGTATTACATTTAGACTCCCAGACACTTTAATGGGCTGCTGTCCACTATTATTAATGTTCATAGTTTGCGGCTGTGTGGTGCAAGGGCCACACTTCTTATGCGCCTTTGTATTTTTCAAAAAGTCATACTGACATACATTTTGTTTATAACCTTTGAAAACACCACTTTCTTGTTGCTTCCTTTTTCAATTCATTCATTGAAGTACATGTATATTATCAAATCATAATACTTGTTTATGCTTTGGCAGGATTCCTCGGATCTGTCTTAATCCACATATTTTCACGATAACAGGGTTGGGAAGGAATCCACTACTCCCTGTTCACTCCTTATTCCTTCCAGCCCTGATCTTTATGATGTATCGACTACATTCCCCCATCCTCATTACAAATGCAGTTGAAGTATCATTGTAGTTGAGTGTAGCCCAAGTTTCCTGGCATGTGTCTGGAGCACATTTGCAATTCAAAGACAACAGCCCTATTTGTCATTAAGGTGGGTTTGTCCTGCCCACCAGTGACCTCAGGAGGCCTGGAGTAGGCTGCTGTGAATCTAAAGTTGATTGTTTTATGTAGGCTTTATATATTCTGTCAGCATTTTGTGTAGCCTTCCTAGCAGTGCTGTACGGTAATTAAACCATTCCCAAACACACCAATATGGATTTGACTAACACCTCAATAGAGATGCCTGCTGTTTGTGTTATGTATGACTTTAATTGTGTATTCAGCTGTAATGATTTTGGCAGAATGGCTCAGAATTAAAAGAAGATTTGTGGCACAAGTGAAAACAACTTTAATCCGACTGCGAATGGAAGCAGCCGGATACTCTCATCCAGTTATGTTGGCGTTAAGTGCTGATACAGTGTTTTGAGAGAGGCAAGGGTTAAGCTCCAAAGACAATGCTGCTGACACTTGTAAACACTCATGATACTGAAGGATGATTTGATCACTCGTACAATTCTGACATAGAGTTTACTACAATGTTTTTTACTGATGACTACTAGTGTTCAATTACATCTGTGTTTTGATAGCGACTGTCACAACGGTTTGTATCAACTTTAGCTTCAGTCAGCTCTGTTACATGAGTGAAGGAGAATTCAGATTTCCCGCCTCGTCCAATTTTAACAGCCTGATCTCCCCAAACACATAAAACACGTAAACCCAGGATTTCCTTGATTGAAAAAGACGAACTAGTGCCAATTCTAGTCAGACTAAAGCTGTGTACAGCCTACTGAGTACTACTGCTACTGCTCAATCGATTTATTTTTGTATACATGCGTTTCCCATGACATCACACAATTGTGAGCACCAAAGTGGAATTTTGCTACACTACAACATTCATATATCACTACTCAAGATGAAAATAAAGGACACCTGATTGACTGCAGCTTTTGTATGCAATTGCGATGGACCACTCACAAAAATCCTTGGCCACATAAACAAACCAGTTCATGGCTGGGTTTACAAAGCAAACAAGCAAGTTAGTGACAGCACTGTCGGCTCAGCTACTTCACAGCAGGATTTTGCCAAAGATGTGCATTCACTCCTGAGACTAAATGAACACATCAACAAGGTAACAGAAAACCTTTCTGTGATTGTTACAGTTTGTAGTATCAACAGAGCCTCTGTCAGAGTCCGTGTTTAGACTGCTAAAGACGGCATGCTACCACTAACGGCTCACATGTAGTGTACACACTAAACACTGGTTTGTACAACTTGTAGCTCAGAAACTGTAGCTAATGTGCACAAATGTTATACATGGCAGACTTTGCTGCATTTAAGTTTTGGTCAGCTCTGTTCATCTGGCCATGTGCTATTTTTGGATGAAGCATCTTGAGTCAGTAGAGACACATAGCCTGATCTAATGAAAACCAGCCAGAGGTCCCTAAGATGGCAGCCATGTCACGTGACTGAAATGCCTGTTTAGCCCAATATCAAGAGTTGCCTCTCAGAGCTGCACGGACATCAAAAGGAGATGTTATCAGAAGTAGGTACAACTAGACCTGTGAGCTGTTCTGTACAGAGAAGCTATAACAAATCTGTGCCCAGCTATCCTTCACCAATACAACTGTTCAAAGTATATTTTATTAAGGTAATGTTATTTCTGCAGATACCTTATGATCAAAACTATGATTTTATGTTATGTGTTGTTCTAATTGCTATATATTTTCACTAAGTAACTTGTAGAGCTTTTTGGTTGTAAAATTTAAGACAATAGTTGCACCATTCACAGTTGCTAATGGTAAATGCTCAGTATGCACTCTCTATTAGCTAACACAAGCCAACTTGACTTAAAGAAACTAATCTGTGTAAGACGATGTACATACATATCTAAGGCCATATGCTGTGCCTGTGTCTTCTGTATTGTTTGTTTTGATCAAATCCCTGATCCCGCTATATAAATCTGGTTAAATGGGACATGGTGCTCAGCTTGTGTAAAAGGCATCATACATCTGCATTGTGTGTGGTTGCATGAGCCTGAGTGGTTAGCTGATGGGCCGGCTGATTTGATTATCTCCTTTGTGGTCGGATCCCGTCGACCGTCAGCTGGCAGACACTAACCCCTGTAAAGATGTACTAGAAAGTATGAATTGTCTCGCCCACTCAATTAGATTTGTATAGTTCTGCCTCTGTGTGAGCGATCCATCTCGGACTTCTCTATCTGTTTATACAGGATGTAGTTTCAGAATGTCCAATCATTTCTGTGGAAATCTGTATCAACGGTGTGCCAGTTTGTGGCCCGGGGCAGATTTGTCTGTTTTAAACCATAAAGTATCCACAATATATAATTATTATCAGTATTTGAAATATTCCTTTGATTTTTATAAACCACTAATCATGGATGGCATGGTTGGTAATCTGATCGCTTTACTGGCTGTAGTTATACAAGTTATACATCAAAGGGTAAGCATTAACAATCTATAATAAAACCTGAAAGTGGGTATCTGTGAGTGAGAGTATACAGTTTAGCTCCTCTCGTATTGTGATCCTGCTTCTTCTGCCAGGAAATAAAATGAACGATCTATAATCATCCATTAAGGAGCGTGTCAGATGATCTCTGGAGGAAGTCGTGCTGTAACAATCAGAGCTGCCCCACTGCATCCATCTTCTTACTGGGAATTAATGAAAATCAAAACAGCAACAGGCCCATCACAAAACAAATGTGAAACATAATGCTTTACAAATAGAAATCTAGTTTGTGGATTAGCACGGCAACTCATGGCTATCAAAGCAGTCAAAACCGTTTTATTTTGTCTTTGATCTTTGTTACATTTGAACCAGATTAAGGTAAAAAATAAAGAAAAGAAAATATGCAAAGTAAGGACCTCTTTTTAGGGAATTTGTCTTTAAAAGGTATTTTCATCAAAATCACAAAATCTGTATTGTGCCATTTAGATTTGAATAGATTTTTGAAATGGTTTATGATAAAACCTGTGTTATATAGTATAGTCTGTGTATACCAAATAACTATAACCATATCATTTATTATTTTAATAGTTGACTAGACTTATTATTTCAAATGTTGTTGTCCTACTTGTGGACCAGATCAATGAGAGATCCATCTGCGATTTCTCCATCTCCTGGGAAGGTGGCATTAGCACCAGGCTGAATACACAGAGGACACACCTTTACTGTATACTTTAAATGTACTACTCATGTCATTGTAGGCCATGTTGGATGATGTATGACAACATATATAATCCTTTATTTATACAAGTTTGTTCCTTGAGACTCGATGTCTCATTTACAAGAGAGACCATACTTTATTATCGGGCCATTAGCGTCTGTCATGGACCCATGATACAAAGGAGTTCTGTTTACTGTAATATGATCAGTCTTAAAACTCACAGCTCATTTGCCTTTTCTACCTGTCTATATCCATCCTAATGTTGACAGAGTGAGTCACTGTATTCTGCATCTGTTCTATGTGGCGCTCGTCTGTCAGCTTTGAGAGAGGGTTGACTGCACTTGAATTAAGATTATTTAGAATATGGAAAAGTAACAATGATCTGTCCATCTTCAGCAACTTTCAGTTTGGTCTGTTTTTAGACATTTATGTCATCGTTGTTAACTGATGAGGCTTGAGATTATTGAGGGGCCTGCCCTTAAATCAGCCATTATGATAAAAATATCCTTATTACCTCAGTACTATTTTGTTTCCCAAAGCCCAAAGAACCAGATGAGAACAATTTTCCTCCAATTTTGCTACCTTTTAAAACTTCTATGGGTATTTTGTATATCATCTGGATAGATGATATACAGTATGTCCTTTCAAACATGTATACAGTATATCCAAAGAATACAAAAGAGACCCTATAGTATAGGTGGAAAAAACATATTAAAAGTGCCAAAAAAGGGTACTCTGCTGGCACTCTGCTGTTAAATTAATAGTCCTTTATTGAATTGGGGATGCCAGTGAGTTTCAACCACAAAGGGTCTTCTTCAGGGCATGTAAATTTAAAACAGGTGACACAGGTGTGTATAAATAGGAGAATGGCCCACGTGACGCCACAATGGATTCAGAAAAATAGTTTTTCTGAAGAATTGGACTTCTGTTCCATTTGTCATCTGTGTGGTGCATTTTCATTGTGCCACAGACAGCAGGGGCGCAGTAGCAGGACTTTCAACAAGAGGTTTTATAGCGTACCTATGTTGTGCAACAGAGGTGAAGCTGCAGGCTTACTACTGTAAAATCCATATGCTTATCTCCTTTCCATAAGCCGGGGGTTATGGCCTCATACTGTATTGTGTGTGTGTGCCTGGTTTGTGCTCGGGTGAGTAAGCAGAGCATTGCCAGTAGCTGGGCATACATCAGGGCATATATCTTTCTCCAAAGTGGCTGTTCTGACTGGGCCTTTAACAGCCGTAAATCAGACCTCTGGAGGTCTGGCTCTCGGGCTCTTGATGGCTCCACCAGTTCCAGTATAAAATCACCTGCAGCAAGTTCACTGCAGCACCAGGCACATGGCTCATGTTTGCCCGGTGCTGCTTTCTTTAAGGTTATTTGCTTTGGTTGGCCAGGTTTTCTTCAGAAGACAAATATTTACTTGCTTCTTTAACTTAATGCTACCGTTCCATGTACATAATGAAGAAAAACTCACTTACTAAACTTTTGGAAACTGCTTTAATGCTATATTGATGCTGTCTCGTATTGCGTTAAATTACTATTTTATTAGATTTTTCTATCTTATTCTATTTTTATGCATGCCTTATAGTTCTATATTTTTTTAATATCCTTTTTTCCATAGTTTATTATTTTTCATTATTACAAGTTTAGGAATTTTCTTTGGTTTGACTCGTGCAACATGAAACATAGTCTGTGAAACCTTCATTGACAATGGCAATAAACTCTGATTCTGATTTCTCATTTAATTGGTAGAACAATACTGTACTTTAAGTCATTGTTGTGACCATGTGCTTCTTTCTCTTCTCCTTTCTCCCTTCTGTTGTTGACACGGGTGCGATGTCGGCTGCAGCACTGCCAAATATAACGTCCTCACCTTCCTCCCCCGGTTCCTCTACTCTCAGTTCCGGAGAGCGGCCAATGCCTTCTTCCTCTTCATTGCACTCCTGCAGGTAAGATGTGTTGATGCTGCCGTCTTGCTCTGTTTTTCTTGCTTACAAACCAGAGTGCCTGGACGGTGGCAGATTTAGCACCTCATTAGTGCTACATCACTGTTCTCCTCCGCTGTACGTTGTGCTATATGACTGGTGTGCTTGCCTTGACCTCGACACCATCGTTCTGAGGTCATGACTGTAATTTTATACACACACACACAATAGCTTCCTTTTATATCTGGGCCTGAGTATGAATAATACATGTAATACTATGTGTACCACTAAATAAAGCAGTGTTTGCTTACCCAGCACAGCACATGAATGCAATACGTTTAATCTGAGGATCACTTTGTCCTGTCTTGATATGTCTTTACTTTAGAAAGTTATATTTATCCCCATCTTTTTCCATTCTTGTGTCAGAGGGAGCTAGTTTGAATCATGTCCAAACTCCTAACTTTTCTGATGCCTATCAAACATCCCACGTTTTCCCAAGAATGAGTTTATCAGCACATTTCACAACTTCCAGGGGACAAAGCTTGGCTTCACCATCTGGGAATGCAAACAACAACTAGGGCTGGGCGATATGGCCAACATACAGTATCTTACCACAATTTTCTTTAGATTAAATCAGAATTTCGATTTTCTCATGTTTTATGTGTACATTGTCTTTTTAAAGCGACTCTAGCCATCTACTTCTTCTTGGGTTCAGACCTGGTGTTGTGGTGGTTTAGTCTTGGTTAAGACCTGTTTTATTCTTGAGCTTCTGTCCTTACATAGTTTTGACATGCTTCCCTCATGGTTTAATACTGATTCAGTCGTGATATTCTCCAGGTTTCTGATTGAGTCCTTGGGTTTGGACCTGGTTTCGAAATGGTTCAGACATGGTTTAGACATGGTTTTGTCCTGGGTTTAGTCCTGGTTTAGTCCAGGCAGGGTAATCATAGTTTCATTCTGTCCCTGCCTGGTTTAGTCCTTTTTCGTTTGGTCCTAGTTTAGACCTTGATTTCAGTATCTTCAGGCTTTAGTCTGTGATATTGTCTGATTTTAGACCTGGCTTAGACCTAGTTTTACTTCTGGACAGTAGAAACAGTGAATGGAGAGAAAGTATTTGAGCTCAGAGCTGCATTAAACATAAAAACCACTGAATCACGATATGGCGATGTTACTAAAAAGCAGACAGTCATGGAGATCAGATCACAAGTCAATTTTTATCATCACATCGCCCAGTCTTAGTATCAGTGTTAGTTTTGGGTTTACAATTGCTAAAAATGATTCATAATGCGATGTACAGTGGTCTATTTTTACTATGCATCTCTTTAATTGCAAAATACTGCAAGGGGTCAAAAAAAATGTAAACTGAAAACTCTTCTACAAGTAAAGCCAAAAAATTGGTTCTATTTTTAAGGATAAAACTGTCAAAATGTTGATTCTGAAACACTGTCTGGAATAGATAATAGAATACAGAAGGTGTCCAACTGCCTCACCAAACCATCAGCCCTGTTTTCTTTGACACAAGAAGGCACTGAGCTGTCCCGGCCTCTCTAGCAGCGGTGCTGCTGACAGCCAAGTCTATGTTAATGAAAGCTTGCAAGATGGAAACCCGCTCTATCCAGTGACCTTGAAGTTGGTGCTTTGAACAGCAGCCAGTGTGAATCTTCATTACCTGCTCTGTCGATGCTGCGACCTTGAATAAAACATCCATGCAGATGAGCAAGACGAGAGATCCATTTTCTCCCAAGTTTCCATAAGAGTCAAACAGTGGTAGCTGTAGCAGGTCATTGGCTTTTATCATAATATTACTTTGTTTTCTGGTTAAAGTTGTTTTGTCATAACTTAACAGTAGTAAATTAATTGGGCAAACATTAGGACAGTACTCATTATATTAGAAAGTATGTATCACTGCTAAAACATTGCCAATTATATTAAAATGGTTATTTTGACCATCTGCACATACTAAAAATCTATATTGAGCACTAGCATACGGTTCAAAGTAGCCAGGTGGTTATGTTACTGTCCCGGAGGCGCTGGCCATCGATGCACAGTCAGTGCCACTCTTCTGCCTTTCTCTCTGTACTGCTTCATGATGGGAAGAAGTTTTTTCCTTCCCTCTTGTATCTCTTTTGGATACTGGTCATTCATGCCAAAGGCTGTTCCTTTTCTAATAAAATAGATAAAATCTATATTAAATAGCTTAACCGTGCCTGACTTAACCAACAATCAAAATGAAAAACCACCAAGCCACAACACTTGTACTGAGATAGTAATTTTGCTATACTGTATAGTGGGTCTCTCTTTCTAACACTTGATGTTCTTTGTTCAGCAAATTCCAGATGTTTCTCCCACTGGTCGCTGGACAACACTGGTGCCCCTCCTCTTCATCCTCGTGGTGGCAGCTGTCAAAGAGATCATCGAAGATCTAGTAAGAAAATCTTATTGACCCAAACATTTTGTTTTGCGTTTCATCATTTACTCTCTTTAAAACATCTTTGCTTATCCATTACTCTGCGCACCATTAGGTTTCTTATCGAAACACAGGTATTTGGATGTCATTATGTCACCAATAAAAGTATTACTATGACAGGCAATTGAGAGACAAGACCCTTAATAAAACATGGATTTTAAAGTCTAAATTTACATAAGGTTATCATCCTAGAATTATTATCAATTCTTTCCTGTCTCATGTCATAGGGATTTTTGAGTTTGTGTATAAATAGGTATCCCATTCATTAACAAAGGACTCCATGTGTTCCCCACTGAGATTGGGTAGACTCTACAATTCTGTTTTTCGCAACACGTCCTGAAGTGCTCCCCGTGGAGCCAAGAGGAAGTGACTCTTACAAGATCACAGCAGGAGATTTCCCAACATACAGACAACCAGCCAAACACAAACGTGGTGATTCGAGGTCACAGCTGTGCTTTCTCTTGGATTTCTGGATAATAAGCGCTTATGCCCAACAACTGTTTGGTCTTATCGAACAAAACAACCGCGTGGCCTCAGTAAATGCGAACAGATGGCTCGAAATTGCAAGCAGTGTAGCTAATTTCCTTCGCGAAGAGCCAAAGACCTCAGACCACCTATTCCTCTTCATCCATAAGTAATGTCTCCCAGCCCGTTGTGGCGTTGGCGAGCGAATGTTGCATGCTACTGTATTGCGGTGACCCTGCAATGCGATCCTCTTATGCAGTTCCCAGTGGGCAGTTACTCTACACTATTAGCTTCTATCTCATAGTGAAGGGGCCAGCGCAGCACTTTTTCCCCTCGAACTGTGGTGAAAAACATGGGGAGTGAGTGGAGATGACGGTGTCTGTTCCCGCGCACCGCTGAAGGTCACCAGCCGCGCGCACACGTCTGGTCTCTGTAGCGCCCTGTCCCTCACGAGTCGACCTGACAGGGCACCATCGACCCCAACTTCATGAATCATGCACTATGGACACACACTGCACTGCATCACCTTGTTGTTCCCCGTCGCCGCCGCAGCAGACAGTCCAGGTATTGTTCTAGCTTGTTTTTGGTGCAAAAAAGGAAATTCTCCAAACAAAAGTGCCAAAATGAGGTCACTGTATCTTAAACTAAACTCTTGAGGCCTCGGCACCACTATTTTACCCTTGAGTTAAAAAATACGTCGGATTCTGCGCTCCACTGAACTGCACAGACGTCTGATACTGCAGTATTTACCATCCCTCTATATGTGGAATGAGCTCTGTGCTGCGCCGTGATTATACACATCATCTAAATATGGTACCTCTGTTTCACTGGCTCCACTGGGACGCAAGACAGAGCGAGTCACAGAAGAGTCGAAGGATGAAAAACAAACAAAAAAACATGTTGGAAGTCTATGAATAGAGTAGAAGATGTGTCCAAGAAGAACATCGTAGTAGAGTGAATGAAATAGGGCCGTGCAAAGAGTCACAAACGAATCCACATCTGAAATAACCAAACCACAAAGACTGAGGGTTTAGGGATGTCAAGATTAACCTTTATAAAAGCTCACGGTAGGTGAATTGTTAGAATTTGAGGACTCAAGGTTAATCGTTTCTCATTCTTTTTTACATAGGCCGAATGTTCAATAGGTTTTCAACCGAACAACAATCACATTAATATTACGATTGTATACTTGAACTGACTGAAGGCCTACCCCCAGCCTAAACCCGGGAAAAAACAGATCTGAACGTGACCTAAACCTGGCTTACAACTGGTCTAAACCTGGTCTAAATCTCAAGTTTGAAGGCAGTACTCATTGTAATTCTCTGTATTTTCTTCCCAAATTCCGGTAATCGTGAATAAACCGCAATATTTTTCCCTACAAATTGTCACTAACTTCTGAAGATTATCGTCAAACCGCGGCCCCAGAATCGAAAATGAATTCACCATAAGAAGTTTTGCAATAATTGATAATATTCTGAATATAACCGTGAGACAAAATGTGAATATGGTCTCATTCCTCAACAAAACTGAAAGTAAAAATATACAAAATAAATACATAATGGCAATTTCAGTACGAAAAATCGCAATTCGTTTTTTTGTCCAAATCGTGCAGCCCTAGAATGAAATAGTTTTGTTTGCGTTAGAACTCTATGGGATTATCTTTAGTACTTTCAACTGGTCAACATCATGTACTGTATGTTTTTGAATATTCTAACCATTTTTGGACACCATTTATTTCAGTAATTACAGAACCACCATTACAACTACCATATTATTGCTACTGGCCCACCTCCTCAAACTATAGACTCTTGAGAATCTTGTGAACACAACCTGAAAGAATGATGATGAGTCTGTGTCTTTGCTAGTGATGCTTTGTCTAGACTGTATACAATAAAACTCCAAGGCAGGCTGTCCTGGAAAGGAAGAAAGAGATACAAGAAGGTGGTAATACTGAACATTTACGCAAATAAATAAGGTTTCTGTTTCAGTTTTAGGTCTTCTAAGTAAAAACTCTCTCTTGATGCCATATCATTGTGTAGGAGGAAGCAGAGTGCAAACATTATCTTCTCAAAACCACCAGATATAAACTGAAGAAGTTATTTAGTAATGAGTTGACTGTGGTTAGAAGAAGCAGTTCAACACGCATACTCTGTCCAGTCCATGTTCTTGGAATTTAAGTACTGCCATTCATTTTCATTCTCCCATTTACCCTAATGACCGATGACTAACAAATTGTGGCATCAATTCTTGAATTTTAACCCTACGCTCTTTGTTTGGATGCCAATTACACAGACCAGGATATATTCTAATCACCTTTTTTGTGTCCTTCTTCCTAGAAACGTCATAATGCTGACGGTGTAGTCAACAGGAAGGAATGTCAAGGTACGACTGCTTTTTGTGTAATAAGTCCACAGTGTATATTACTTTCCAACTTGTGCAATAAGTGTATTTCTTTTCTTGTCATCTCCTTGTTTCCCGCCATGCTCCTGACTCACTCCCGCGTTCCCCACATTACTCATCACAGTGTTGCGAAATGGGGCCTGGGAGATTGTACACTGGGAGAAGGTATGTTTCCACTTGACAGCCTTTTAATGAGAAATATTTTAACCTGGGCTACAAAAATACTCTGGGCTCCTACCAGTTTTACCATCCTTCACACACAGAAAGCTGGTATGTATAGAGCACATAGAGACACGCTCCACAACAATTATGCCTTCTATGCAGCCCCTAATGAAGGCAGCGTTTCCATGTGGCTGGCCATTAGAAGGTCAGGACAAAGAGCGGATTCATCTGTCCTTCATAATGAGGCTATTTTTCCTCTAGTCGTAGTATTCATTCATTGTAGAGAGTATGCAGAGAAGTTACAATATGTTTTTGCTCTCAACAATACCTTTTGTGTGCTTACAATGTGTTGCAATACTCATGTGGTACAGTTTATTGGAATACCATAACACTATATGACTACATGACATGTAAAAAAAGCCAATTCCGCTTTAATGTATGTCATTAAGTAGATATAACATTAGTAACCTTAATTAGGAAGCCACACAAATAGGCAATGCCAAATTTCTCTAGAGAACAGTGGTTTTGTACCGATGAATACTTTGTTTGTGAAAGTTTTTTGTTAGTAGTATTTATAGGTTCCTTTTTCATGTTTGTGGTTTCTATACAATAATATAATTATCCATTTTATTGGTCCTTAATTATGAACCAAATCTTATGTTGAAAGCGCCAATACACATTGATCAAATGTCATTCCTGTAGTTTTTCCAGGCAGTTCCTGCTGTAACCGGTTTATTTTCACAGGTTGATGTGGGCGATATTATTAAAGTAAATGGCAGTGATTTTGTTCCTGCGGATGCTGCCATTTTATCTACCAGGTATAGGAGTACATCGTGCTGCCTGATTACCAGGAACTCCTTTCCTTCTGTCTCACTTAAGAAGTGATGGTTGGACTCTCACTGTGAACTACTTTTTCCCTTTTTAACTGTTAAAGATTGTATTTGAAGCCAGCCATCACTCCTATAAGTGGGCTATAGTGCACTGTTCTGACCAGATTTTACCAATCATGTCTGCATATGCACTTCTTCACCTTTTCAAAAACCATTTCCTCCAGGAAAAGTATACCAAAACTGCTTGAAAACAAGTGAATGATTTGTGAAAAGGCGAACAAATGCTGTACCCTGAGATCATACAGACTGGTCATTGTCATCTCCCAAAGACTGAAACACTGTCTTGTCTCTCTCCCTTATGTGTTTGCTGTTTGTCTGTCTGTTGGTATTCCTCTCTCCATCCCTCCTTTATTTCTCATCCTCCTTGTTCCTGCCCTGAATGTGAACAACTGCCACACGTCCTCTCTCTCGCCCCCTGCTGGTGCGTGGTTGGTAATGTCAGGTGGCTGTTGGGGAAGTAGTCAGAGCCGCAAATGGGGATCACCTTCCGGCTGACCTCGTCATACTGTCGTCCAGGTCAGAAAACCAACCAGCTTTGCCAACAGAACAGCCGTGGGAGAGATTAGGGGCTGTGGACCCGGTGGGATCAATATATCATTTTACCAATTTACTTTAAATTTAAATACATATGTATAGCTAACATGTTGTGAACTTTTTTTAGTTTGATTCACAATTACCTGTGCATGGCTTTGACCCCGAATGCAACACCTTTGCATGTAGTCACAATACAAGATGAAGGCAAAGCATCTTGGAATTACTGACAACCTCCCTCTCACTTGATTCCAACATATAGTAGTTATGAGAAGTAATAAATTACCACTGGCCATCAGAGCGGAGTAGACTTTTGCTTTTTTTAATAGAAAACAAAGCGCTCTGCGGATGGCCCATCTATTCACAGCATAGTGTAAATGTCTTATTGATTGTGGTTGGGCTTATTGTCGAGATCTCTGTTTGATTTTCCCTTTACCCTGGGTGTGTTTGGCCCGGCTTTCTGTACGGATAAATCACTGTTTAAAAGAGAAACTAACCAACGACCCAGCTCACCTTAATATTGGCATGCTCCGACGCTCTCTGTCTCTGTGCCCAGAAGTTGTCAGAGACCCATTTGTCTGCTTGCTTTGTTGTACTCGGCCTGCCTTCTCAGCCCAATGTGATGTGTCCTCACTCCTCTCTCACTTGTAGTTTCCCTCCGATGTTTGAATCAAAAGTTATTACAAACAAAGATGTTATAACTCCTTCAGCAGCAAAAAATATTTTCTGTTCTTACTTCAGTAAATATTTCCGCTGGTTGACCATATGGCATCTTTGTTTGCTGAAAGTTCTGACTTGGCTTAATGTAAAGTATTAGAATTCTTTAGTGTGAATTATAATATAATAGAAGTTTTGTTGCTCAATGCCTGTATCAGCTGCAAGCACGTGTCTCCTCTTTACCCCAACAGTGAGCCACAGGGTATGTGCTACATAGAAACCTCAAACTTGGATGGCGAGACCAACTTGAAAATCAGACAGGTATGTTCCAACAGTCAAAAGAAGGATATTCCAGCATGGTAAACAGGCAGTAAGAAACCTAGGGATGCACCGATCCGATGCTGGAATCATATATCTGAACTGATACTTTCACTAACTTAATCTCAGTGAATGTGGAGATGCTTTATGTCAACCACGCCACTTGAAGAGCACATATTTCTGAACATGTCAAAACAAAAAGTAAGTCTCTAGCCCATTCCTGTTATGGATGTTTAAAGACCAACTCACCCCCTGTTCCAAAGTTTACTCCGCCCATCCACCAAATTCAAAAACTGCTGTGAAAGGGGCGTGCCTAGGCTTCTGCGGGGCGCGGAGGGAGACTGAGCCGTTTATATTCCCCACAGCGGCAGAGCTGCTAACGTCACATCAGTTCTGTGTCGTCACACCGTCGGCTAAACCAATAAGGTGACAGACTCTAAAAGTCAAATCCCATATAATTTTACCCTCAAGAGGGCGCCACACAGACAGTTTTAAGCACAAAAGTTAGATTTCTACAAATGTGCACTAAAATGTCAAAGTAAGTATGGAGACATAGGCAACACTATTAGACACCCATTTAAACAGTTAATCAGCAAAAAAAAGTTGATTTGGTGTTTAGTTGTTCTTTAAAGAAATAACCAAAATGCTCACTCCAGCCACTAGGGGGCAGCCAATATCTAAAAACGGAAATAATTCCTCACCTGTCCAGCAGAGGGCATTGACATTATAAAAGCTACAAAAACAGAAGGTGTTCTGCCACTGGTAAAAGTGTTGTTTTTAGTGTATTACGGCCCTGGTGGCACAGGCTTGTAATACAGGAGTAAGCCATTATTATTATTATCTATTAGGCTACAGTCCTGTATCTTTGACGAATTTTAAAATGTAAATCAAATGTCCTGAATTATTACAGTGCTTAATCATTATTATTAATTTACTGAAAAAATGTTTTGTCAATAGTATTTTCCTCTTTACAAATATACTGCCCGCGACCCGCCATCGTCGGTGAATTTCGGCCCACGACCCAAATGAGTTTGACACCCCTGCTGTATGTCATGTGAAAGCTCTTAACCCGTAAAATTCAGTTATTCAATTAGTTTTACACTCCGCAATACTACATTTGATCGCTGCGCAAAATGCTACAGTTAGCATCAGTATGCTAATGCTAGCTTCAACCGATCAAGGCTGAGACAGAAGCTATCAATTTCGCTATGACCGACATAATATTGTCCACCGTTGAAGGTCTCTGTTAGTATTTTATGTCATCATCAGATCATTTTATGTTGGAAGTTCTCTATATTAATGTGACAAGGACCAGTCACTTTTCTCACTCACTGCAAAATAGTTTCTTTACATAAACAACAAATATATAAATTCAAATTCTCCCTGTATCGGTTGGTATTGGTAGATACTCAAACCCCAAGTATCGGTATCGGAAGCAAATAAGCTGTATCGGTGCATCTCTAAAGAAAACGTGCCTAATCTCAAGTTAATTTAGATTTATTTTCTCATTTTAAGTGCGCAAAAACCTGTTCCATTGCCAGATCATTTTACTTGCCTACTCAAATCAACGACAAATATACAAATTTCAAGAAGCACGGTAACAACACAGGATCGGCGTGTACTTGTGTTGGTTACCTGGTAATTACTCATGAAGACAGGGTTTATGTTGTTCAGTTCTGGTAAGATGATAATGAATCAACTATAGCTATAGCCCAGTATTAAGAATTATTATACATTTCAGTATTTTCTTGGTCGTAATACATCTTGTTATTGTGCTGCTAAATAAATAAATGGCCAAATATTTAAAACAAAGGTGCTATACTTTTGCCAACAGGGCCTCCAGATGACATCCGACTTTAAAGACATTGGCAGCCTGATCCGTCTGTCCGGGCGCATGGAGTGTGAGAGCCCCAACCGTCATTTGTACGAGTTTGTGGGGAACATTAGACTGGACGGCCACAGGTACCTTAGCCTCCTTTGCTATGTACTCAGCCCAAAATTATGACCTGTATTTTTTATAACCCCCTCTCCCCAACCATTTTTCCGATGTCTAATGCAAATTCAGACTGCTAAAATCCACATACAATATAAAATGGGCACCAATTACAATTAGTCGACTTTTTTCATGAGGAACGGCAAAGTAATGTTGCCAGATTGATTTCTTGTTTCTGGGTAGACATTAAGGATGATTGTTTTGCGCCGCGCTCTTCAAATAAGATATAAATAAGTGCGCAAAGGGAAAAGGCTGCTCGCCGCTGTGCTTCTGCTCGACTGACTTGAGTGTCTAAATGCAGCACTGTGCCGCTGGGGCCTGACCAGATTTTACTGAGGGGAGCCCAGCTGAGGAACACGCAGTGGGTCCATGGAGTGGTCGTGTACACGGGACATGACACTAAATTAATGCAGGTAGGGCACCGCGCCGCTTTCGAGTTGATTATCGATGTTTTTCAGTTGCAACGGTGATTGAGGGGAGGCACTACAGGCAAAAATGATCAGATTTTGGGACAGTTTAATCTCTTTACATATACACTTTCACCTGGGAACACATCTTTCTTACACTCTTGCAACAACAAATCAACTTTAGTAGCACCTACAGACTCCAAACCTTCCAGTCTTGTGCTTAATCATTTTCTGAAGGTTTGTTCAGGGAGATTTTTCAATATTAATTTCCTAGCCTGATTTCTTGAGATTTAAACCCAAGAAAACAAGGCAAAAACTAAACTAAACAAGATATCCCAAATCCCCTTCTGAACAAATCTTTGTGACCAATATGTCAACAAAATAACACCATCAATTTAAATAAAAATGAAAATATGAACTATATACAGTACATTTGTGAAGGTTCTCAGTCGTACAGGAGTTGTCCATCGTAGGACATTCTTCAGTCTTCATCTGTACTCTGTAGTTGAAGTGTAGGACGTTTCGATCTTACTCCAAAGATCGTCATCAGCTACTGAAGGCCTGGAGCACGCTGTGGGTTTATAAAGGCAGTGAACCAGCAGGAGGAGTCAACCTCTAAGCCCCTCCTCTCTTAGTGCTAAAAGTACTTGCTAAAGTTACTTAACAAGGGTCCATTGTCTCTCCTGAGCTACTCTCTAAGTCGTTGATACTTGCCTATGGCCCTGCTGCTCCCAGGAGTACAGGTGGTAACGTACGTTACCAGCTGGATCCTATTTATGATAGTTTCCTGAGACACAAACCGATTGGCAATAACAACCTCAGAGCGAAACCGACTCGTTGT
>OMNZ01025019.1:0-11931 GCA_900303255.1 Lesueurigobius sanzi | reverse complement strand
TCAAGGTAGCCATGTTTGTTTTTGCCGGGGCTGACTGTCCTGTCGTCACACCTACATGTCCCACCCCAAGCTACACAGCAGCATGTCATTGGTCCGAACCACTGGTTGTGACGAGACGCACCGATCAGCTGCCGCCTTTCGAGATGGACTTGTTGTGAGACTGAAAATTCAGATCTTGCGACAATTCATCTTGCAATGCAAGGTTAGGCCTGGTGGTATTTGGAAGGTTCATACTTTTATGAGGTGGTACTTGGTGTGAAAAGTGTGATAACCAATGTATTACAACATCTAACCAATTGTCTATCAGCAACGTTAATTCATGACCATTCATGATTTTGGCCTGGGAAAAATAGTATAGATAGTATAGATAGTGTCTGTCTATAACAACTATTGCAGCCATGATTTAAGTTATTAATAAACATTTGCCTTTTAGTGCATGCTATCCCACTGATGCAATGTCCTCTGACCTTCAGTAAAGTCGTGATGCCAGAAGCGGACACCCAGAAAGTCTAAATGCTAAATAGACGTGAAAAAGGTTTGCTAAAGATGTAAAGTGAAGAGCACAACTTGCAGTACTGCATTTAAGCAATATATTTAGTTTGTAATTATTAACACTGATTGTACATGTCCAAACTATCTGCACCCAATGTGTGTTCTTATATCTATCTATCTATCTATCTATCTATCTATCTATCTATCTATCTATGCTTCTGTCTAGAAAGGAAACCCTTCAATTTTCTGGTAAATTCAGATATCCTTGTAGAACCATTCCCCAAATCAAAAGTATTCACTAGGGAACGGCATGTACGCTATCCGCTGTAGTGTGTTGTCATTAGATAGATAAATACCGCCGTCCTCAGTGCTGTTTTTTGCGAGAGCTGGGGTTGAGTCATTGTTGTAAACATTGTATTTGTTCCACCTCTGTTTCCACGCTCTGACAAATCGAAACTCTCTTGTGTGAAATGAGGCTCGCAATATAATCTGTTTCAGTACAAAACTGTAGGTAAAATCGATGTCAACAGCAGATTATTGTTCACATTGTTCAGCGGAACAAGGCACGGACTTAAATAATAATAATGGCTTACACTTGTATTGCACTTTACAAGCCTGTGTCTCAAGTTTCTCAAGGCGCTACTGATTGCATTTTTCACTTATTGCACTGCTGTGGTTAACAGTTCAGCAGGATGAGGATAACATAATAAATCACTGTTTGTGGCCTAAACAAAGTGATTCAAAGAGAAGAGCCTTTAATACACAAGCTGATCGCATAAATTGCACTTTCACGGAACGATTTTCAGTGGGTTGCGAGCCTTTCCCTGGGAACTTTATTTTTCAGCTTTTAAATACCATATTTTACATTTGGCAATTCTTATTTGGGTCACGGCTTGTCATACTGGTGTGATGGTGGGTCTCGATGCTGTACCAGTTGAGAACCACTGGCCTAAATCACAAGCCATATCTGGGATCATGCGCAATTGTAGCCTTTTGTTATAACATTCATAGCCTATGCTTCTTGAAAGTAGTTTGAATTTTGGATAGTGTTGTTCCGATACCATTTTTTGTCATCCGATCCGATACCGATATTTGGACTCAGAGTAGTCGCCGATACCGAGTACTACTCCCATACCACGATGTAAACAAAAACACTAGCAAAAGTCTGTAAAAAGACGCCAAAGCCCATTGCACATGGCTCATTCTGCATATAAAATGTATTCTGTCAATGTTCTGTTTCCACTCTAAAGATTAAATGAAAGCCAAAAAGGAAACACAAATGTATATGCTGTGATTATCAGAGGTTTTAGTGTCTGCAGAGCCCAAAAAACACATCGTGATATCGGATAGGTTTTGGTTGGTACTCGCCGATATTGATACCTGAAAAATCTGTGGTATCGGCATGAAATCCGATAATAGTATCGGTATCGGAACATCCCTAATTTTGGATAGGCCCACTTATTCATAGTCAAATAAACCTGACAACCATGAGAGAAACTGGACCCCAAGGTGCTCTTTGCGTTTGAGAGAGAAAAACAGAAACAGAAAAACGAACTCTTCCCACATTATAATTCTCTATTTACATTTTTTTTAAAGCCTTTATTGTTCTGGGCTAATATTAAAATCTTTTAAAACATGTTGCTAGTTTCTTCTCCGCGTATCGGCTCCCACAAGCCTTTCTCAAGAAGTGACTCACTGCTTTTTAGAAAATGTAAATAAAGAATGCCTTGGTTCTTCATTTTCCTCTTAAAAACCTGACTACCTCTGTGATCTGATCTGAAATAGGGGTTGCTTTTGTTTTTATGTGATCTCTGAAACCAAAAGGTCACGTGAATTTCCACACACGGTAGCCGACACGAGGCGACACTCACGATTATAGTGTTTAGGAGGATTTTGGCAGAAGCCCACCTCTCTCCGCGTCTGAGCCCCACACCGGGCTCTTGGCGCAGGAGGAGAATTCAGCCTTGTTTCTGGATCGAGAGGCGGGCCTTTGAGCAGCAGGAATGCGCTGGAAGTTTTTCTTTACTGTGGGCTCCTTCACATGAGGCAGTCCGTCCGTCCCGCGCCTCACTATGGACATGTGGCCCTTGGTGATCCTTGCCGCCCACCTCTGCTTCAGCTCGGGGTACGAAGGTAGAGCAATTCTTGACTTTTGGGGATTACCCTCAGTTTCGCCGCCACCACAGGCGCTGCGGCGGTAAACCAGCTGTGAACTTTTATGCGAGGCGTTTGCGCTGACGACCGTGTGGTAACGACGGGATTATTAGCTCGTGTTCATGTAGTTTTTGTTGTGGCCGCGGCTGGGTTTGGGTGAGCTGCTGTTTACGTGGAGGTCTGGGCTGGAAAGAGGCGGGAGGAGTGCAGTGTGCATCTGGGGGACATTTATTCATTCAGCCCCTGCAAAGAGCTGGCCTGGATCTGTGGGACCCTGAAATGAGAACTGTTTATTTCTCATCTGCTTTTTCATTTTAGAATTATTAGGCTACTTTTTTTCAGCTATCAACTTTACAGGGAGTTTTATGATTATGCCTATATTTAGTGCAGTAGTTGTTATCTCTAAGGATTATGTGGATGATCATTAGACATTTGTTTTTAGACCAGAAGTTTACTATAGGTTTAGCAGCATTGGCTTGTTGTAAAGGTTTCCCATTTTGGTTGAGAAATTTATTGTTGGCACATTTGTACATATTTGTGTGTCTGCCAAATAATCAAAATCAAACCCATCATTTTGAATTTGTCAATCAGAAGTTACCCTATAGACACTGCAAAAAGTGATCTCTTGATAGGTTAAATTAGCTTGAATTCTGAATATTTGAGGAATTATTAACTTATTCTGAGTAATTTTGACTTGCCAGTAAAATCATCTGCCAATTGAACAAGTATATTTGCACTTAAATGAAGGAAAAAACATACTAAATCTAAATTTACTTGAAAATATGTTTTTTTTTCTTCAGCAAAAGTGCAAAAATACATGATCAATTGGCAGATAATTTTACTTTGCAAGTCAAAATCACTCAAAATAAGTTTAAGATATCACTTTTTGCGGTGGAGGTAACGTGCATGTAACAGACCATGGGATAGTAATTTTAAAGGTAAAAAAAAAAAACGGACAAATTTGAAGTAGGCTTTGCTATAACCTCTTGTATTTCAAAGGGAATTTACAACCTCCAGTCTTTAATGTACAATGCAAAGCGGTGAACACAGCTCTATGTTGTGCACACTACACAGGAGCTGAAAACTTCAAAGCTGCAGTGTGGCTATGTTTTGGCTGTGTGCTGTGGCTATGTGCCTGTATTTGGTTTGAGAGCTGCCCAGTGCTGTATGAGGATACATGCAGAAACATGAAGCCCCTGGCAGCAGACTTACAGTAGACTGACAGAGGACGCCGTGCTTTAGCAACAGCGCAGCGTCAGGGTTTGTTCCAGTGGTGACAGTCTTCGTTTATTCGTCATGTGTGGATTTCAGTGGTGGTGGTACGCTGCAGTGAGATGTGACAGGATCCAGACGCTGACAGACCGTAGTTTTTAAGCCCGATCACAGATTCCATGATCCCCCCTGTGATAGCGCTGACAAATCATGGCAAGGGACCAGCCAGCCACAGCAGAAATCAATTTGGAGTCTATTCCGCAAACACTACTTCACTGTAAGAGAAAATCCTTCCAAGGAAAACAGGCAGTACACTTTAAGCTGATTCTTTGTAGCTGCTAAAACAACAAGACTACAGTTTATTACTATATAACACGAGGTGTTTATGGCCGTCGTTACAAGTGTTATTGCAGCTTGTACTTACTCACGTTTCAAGGTTTCCTTTCTCTTCAGTCGCTTCAACAGGTCAAAATAAAGGCACCAGTGTGTTATTAGTTCAGTGGCTGTCATATGTAATTATAATCATGCAATTGACCATATATTTACAATGTATAACCCATTATTAGGATTAGAATCTACTGTGTACTGTGCAGCAGCTGCCAATGACAAAATACACAGAACATAATAATAATAATAAAGCAAACACTTTATCTCAGTGCAAATGTCTTACAGTTTGTTTATCAGAGTTATGGTTTGAGGGATTAATTGGCGCTAGTGGCAGGAAGGTTGCCCACAGGCAGACTATGCCAGTCATTCACAAACTAAGTCTCCATTGTAAGCTTCAACACTGGCTCAGAGACCTGTAATTTTCTTTTACATGAGCAAATTGTGTGACTGTTACAGCACCTTATTACTGCAAGAAATCAAAATGCCCCACGGTATGTAGCTCAAGGTCAGGTTCACCGGGAAAGCAACTCAAAACTGCAGTCATCAGTGACATAAGTCAGTCATTTATAGTCTCAAAAAACAAATTAAAATGTCTTCTGTGTTAAGTTCAGCTCCCCTGCGGCGGCTCATTAACAGAAACGACAAAACTGTAACAGCTGCAATAGTAAAAGAAGTATTATCACACACTTTTTTGATTCCTTGAGTGCTAACAGATACTTAGACCTCCATTCTGATTTTGACACTTTATCTTTGAAGTACAATGCATGAGAAAAAGTTCTTGCTTCACGTCTCATGCCATCACATTGACAGGTGGCTTGTTGTGAGCAGAAGTACTTCCTGTCCATATTCATTTCCATTTAGATTAGCTTAGACCCCTTTGAATTATCAGATTTTCTATAGATTACATGGTGGACAGGGTATTCCTGCTCGACGATCACTTACTGCGTTTTCATGACACGATGCTGGATGTAAATACTTCAGTGCAGGAGATGTCTGTGTTTAGAAAGATCGGCATGTTTCCCTTGAAGCTAAAGAGTAATTTGATAATAATAATAATGGCTTACACTTGTATTGCGCTTTTCAAGCCTGATTACCAAGTTTCTCAAAGCGCTACACTGAAGACATTCATGCGATAACCTCACGATTTGCTGATACTGCGGTACTCATTTTTAAAGAAACATTTGCATTGCACCCTCATTAATATTCATGGTGCCTTTAATTAATATGTATGACGTCATGAAAAGTATCGATATTAGCATAAAATAAAATGTATCGGTATTGTACGATACAATACCGATACATATATTTTATTATATGGGAACATGGATATATTGTCACACCCTACTCTCCACCACATGATCTTTAGAAAATATGATTATTTGAATGGGTCTATGGACCAACAATCCCATTGGCTGCTGCCGGAAGTAAAAATCCAATTAATAAATCCCAAACTGTACAAACCAAAAAGTTAAAAGCATTTCGCCGTGTTTTTGGTATTTTCTTGCTTGTAAAATATCTGCGCTACGGCTAGCAGTTAGCACGTAGCTGATCAGCCTCCGTTGTGCTTTTAAACTCTTACAATTTTAATTTTTCGAAAAGTCTATGGTGATTTTGAATGGGATTTTTACATCCGACACCGGCCAGAAGCAGAACTGTGGAGCTCACAACTTCAGCTTAAGCAGAGCATCACGCACAAGCCATTTTTTAATCAGGAAATTGCTTTCTGCATTTATAAATTGAGTGATTTGTTTGCATGCAAGTAACGATGTCAACGATCATGTAATTTAATGACAAGTCGTAGTAGCGTAAGTTCATGCATCCTCAGTTGCTAAGTTACAATTATGGAGCCTGCCTGTAATTACATTCACACATACCTTTCTCTGTCTCCTCTGCCCAATTAAGAAGCAGACACTAAAGTTTTCCCATTAGTCTGTGTGCTCTCTCAACTTTGTGCTCAGACTGCGAAAACCTCAGACTGCTGTGGTAAATGCCTCCGTGTTGAATGACTGTCAATATTTTGATCCTGACAGCTTTTATTAAATGGACAGAAAAACAGCGAGGAGGAATTAGCCGGGCATAGCAGCAGTATCGAGTTTACCGACCAACATGCGGCTGATATATGAAGCTCTGAGATGGGGAAAACAGTCCTCCCTTGTGGATCCTGAACACTGGACACATTCACTTTGGGGTTCAGGGGGGCATATATGAATACCCCTCCCCACATTTTTACTAATGTCCTATTTCCTCGTGTATAACTTCTGGTCTAAGGCTTCTCAAACCCAAATCACAACGTTGGAAGTGTACACTGCTGTTTAGGGTTGTTTTGATCTATTGTCTAAGTCAGGTAGCCTAGTCATTATACTTTCTATGGCCATCTTGTTTCATCTGAAATATTGGCAACAATAGGCCTAAGTAAAACGAGCCATATGTTTGTAATGTTTTCTGATAAGCTTAATCATTCTTTTGCGTTGAAAATTGCCTTATATCTTTACAATCATAGCTAATGCACCATGTATCAAATACTGTATGTGGATCTATTGTGGTGTTGAAATTGGTATTGGCTAATGAGTATCAAGGTTTTTCCTTTTTATCCAAATCGAGTTTAAAATTCTAGTAAAGTGACAACACCGATGTATTGGACTGACTCTAAAACACGTTGAGAGAAGAAATTACATCCAAAAATAATCCTGGAAAAGTGTACATTTAGTGCATTGGAGGAAAAACTCTACAAAATAAATATCTAGATTAGTTTAAATGACAGAATATGAATCTAAATTTGAGTTTTGACTAGTTTCTCTCATTAGATTTGATGAGATGAGCCTTTATTGTCTCCAAACGGGAGAAATTCCTTTTGGACATCAACGGCATCCTCGCAATTTGCATAATTGCGTAATAAACAAACCAAGGGCTGCACATCACAGTGAATATGGGAAAGGTATTCCACAGTTACGTCATTTTTACATCATAAGGAGAGAAGATTGGTTCATCCAAGAATGGCTGTTTATGTGTTTATTTTCTCTATTTGGCCTGAATATAATGTAGTTAATATTAATTGCACTTGTTCTTAACTGGCCTTACCTTCCTTTGTTTGTACCACTTTGATTTTATTTATCATGGAGATAGATAGAGATAGTTCCTTTTACACTGTGGCATCCTGCACCTTTTGCCTGAGGGCATTACCTCATATTGATCCGGGAGGATATGATCATTGCCTCCTCGACCATCGCCTGTAGAGAGAGAGGAGGGGGGTGCCAGTAATCTTTCCCGTTCTCTTCACTCTCTTGACCGAGATTATTTCACTGGGATGTTTCTGACTTGTTTCAATCAATACATTGGCTCTTAATTCAAGTAAAAGTATTTGACAATGGTATTTACTCTTGTGCTATTGTTAGTTGTATATTCTTATTTCAAGCTAGATCAGACTCAGAACAGTCTTTATTGCCATTGTCGACGAGAGGATTCAAAGACTAGGACTTTTCTTCGATGCAATCGGGCAACATGAAGCATGAACTTGTAATAATGATGCGTAATAATAAATGAAGAGTTCATTTGGAAAAGCAGATATCTCCGTTTTGAGGTTTTTGCAAAAATGTTTTATATTTATATTACCATGCTCTACAGGTGACACCAGTAAAAGTAAAGATGAATCAATTTGATCAAGAACAAGTGATTTCACATTTTTGATGTGCAAAAATAGATTTGGTCGTTAAAAACACAGCTCCACAAAGAGAAAATGACAAGGATATGTTTATATGATTTATTTATTTGAATTAGGACAGTGCACACTAATCAACATATTAGTGTGCACTGTCCGAAATGTAAGTGTGCCAGAGTTAGCATACAAGCTAAAGTCCATCTGTTTTCCTAAGGCAGGTACAAGAAACATTTACAGAAGACTGTGTAGGTTCTCAGTCGTACAGGAGTTGTCCATCGTATGCAAAGATTCTTCAGTCTTCATCTGTACTCTGTAGTAGAAGTGTAGGATGTTTCGATCTTAGTCCAAAGATCGCCATCGGCTTAATAAAGACTTGGACACGTTCGTGGGTCTCTTAAGAGTAAACCAGAAGGATGAGTTAACCTCTAAGTCCCTCCCCTCTTGGTACTAAATGTAGGAAAACATCTCGCCTATTCATACTTAATATGGCTCTTATTGTCTCACCCTGGGCTAAGTTCTAAGGCTGTTGACACTTCCTTATGGCCCTGCTGCGCCCAGTAGTCCAGGTTTCTGTCTCAGTAAGTTGTCATAGATTGGATCCAACTTAAACCGGAGTCCTCCATTGCGATTCATAGCTGGATTTTCTTTTTTAACAAATATGGCCTCTTTGACACTTCTCTCAAACCATTTACTTTCTTTCGATAAAACCTTAACCTCTCTGTCCTCAAATGAGTGTTTGGTGGCTTTGAGATGGAGCTGCACAGAAGAGACCACAGAGCACATAGACAACAAAGTTACACGTTACGGCCACAGAGGTTTCTACAAGGACAGTCACGAGTGAGATAACACGTCCAAGAGAATACGTTGATAATGTACCTGTGGCTGCATGATTGGTTTGTTTTCAACCAGCTTTTAAGAACCTTTTTAAAGGTGGAGTAATGTCCACAGTTTCTGACAGGAGCTGCAGAGAGCTCCATGACTGTGTGCCTCTGATAGACACTACCATCTGATTTATAGGGATGTTCCGATACCGATACTGGTATCGGATTTCATGCCAATACCACAGGTTTTTCAGGTATCAGTATCGGCGAGTACCTGAACCAAAACCTATCTGATACTACAATGTTTTTTTCTGGGCTCTGCAGACACGAATCCCTCTAAAGATCACAGCAGATACATTTGTGTTTCCTTTTTTTCCTTCATTTAATCTTTAGAGTGGAAACAGAACAGTGACAGAATACATTTTATATGCAGAATGAGCCATATGCAATGGGCTTTGGCGTCTTTTTACAGACTTTTGCTAGTGTTTTTATTTACATTGTGGTATCGGAGAAGTACTTGGTATCGGCGACTACTCGGAGTCCAGATATCGGTATTGGATCGGATGAGAAAAAATGGTATCGGAACAACACTACTGATTTATTTAGTCCTTCGCCTTTGCACATTACAGTCTCCTCTGGTCAATGCTCTGGTGTTTACTTCAATGTTAGTTTTTTTTAAAGATATAAAATCCATTAATAGTGGAGGGGCAAGACCATTTAAAACTCTAAAAATGTTGATTTTTTTTGTCAATGGCACTTGGAACTCTTCAAACATGTAACTATAAGGGAATGCAAAACATAAATAAAATAACAGACTTGACACACACAAAGCATGAATGGGTGGATTTACAGATGATCAGTAGCAGCAGATGTGAGTGTGTGGACATAACCACAAAGAGAGCAGTGCAAATGACTGGAACAGGTTATTGTTCATTAGTCTGATACAGTTATCTAGTGTTTGAGGTTCATGAGATTATCTTAGAACCATGAAATGTCATGGAATAAACTAATCTTGATCACTGTATTGTAAATATGTCAAATTTAGTCAAAACTCCTCAAAACAAGATTCATTGTCATTCAAATCTGTGCTTGATTTTAAGTTTTTGAGGTGTATTTTGTGTGTATACTCCACTTTTCTACCTTTTCTTGCTTTTAACCCACATAAGTTGAATGGAAATTGAAACTGTTCTGAACTAACGTCATGTTTTGAGGAAATTCACTTCAAAATCAAAGTGGTTTATGTGCACTTTAAATACATAACCTCACTAACCAAATGAACTCATCTGTTCTCTCTCTCGTAATCCTGTTACAACCATGTCCTGTCGTGTTCAGCCGTTGCCTCTCACTCACCCCAGGTCTCTGTAAATGCCTGTTTTACCGTCAGACACACATTTTCGCTGCTTGAGTGAGGTTGACGTTAAAACCTTCCCGCCAGCGATCGGTGGTAAGTATTATTCATGAGAGCTGTTCTGGGGAAAAAAACATTCAGGCAGTGAATCAGGGATCAAACTGGAAAATGAGGATCTTTGGCATATCTGTTTTGCATATGCCCTTTCCAAAAAAAACCTGAAAATCCTCAGTTTTCCTTCACCTATGAAAGAGTGAGCAGTGTTTCTAAGCATTCTGTGTAATTGGCCTTAGGGTTGGTGTAACAAAATAAAAACTTAGAAATATTGCTCAACTGTTAGATGTGGCTCCTTTGGCCAAATTAGTTTCTTCCTTTCTTTTGCATCTAGGTTCAGGACACTACCCCTATGGAGATGATGAGGATTTCTATTCACGCAGATACAAAGGTAAAGTATGCTCACTGTTATATTAGATATTCATATCGCAATAAGCCATAATATGATGCAATCGTCACTGAGGTCGTACACATTTTTGCTGACACAGATGAAACAAAAACGCACAGTAACTTTAGTATGTGCAGAAGTTCAGTTTGTTAAAAAGAAATACTCGTACACTTTGTTTAAATTTAATGGAACATACTATATTGATATAGTTTAGTTAAGGCAGGACATTTTCAGGTTTAGGGCCAGTTTACTCTCTTAACATAAACTTTCACCTGGAAACAGATAAATGTCCTTAACTTTATAATAAGGAGTGTAATTATTCACTGAATCAACGTTTCTCCATACAGCTATATGGTAAATTGTAAGTTCAATTCAATGACCATTTTCTCATTTTGCGATGACAACATTGTAGCTCATCACATCGTACAGACTCCAAACTTCCCAGTCTTGGACTTAACAATAATCTTAAGGTTTGTTCGAAAGGATTTTTCAATATTTAATTCTCAGTCTGATTTAGTTTGAACACCAAAAAACATGGCAAAGATAGAATTTTTTACAGATTTATTAACTAATAACTAGCTTATTCATAAACAAAATATCCCAAATCCACTCTCAACAAGTGTTTGTAACTAATAATAATGGCTTACACTTGCATTGCGCTTTTCAAGCCTGTTTACCAGTTTCTCAAAGCGCTGCACTGTAGACATTATTCATTCACCTCATACTCAGTGATGACAGAAATGAGGCTGCCATTCTGCTCCATCGGCTCCGACCACCAAACATTCACCTCAAAAATAATATATCAACAAGTAAAACCATCAATTTAAACATGGCTCTATCTATTGTTATGAGGTGAAGAAAATGCAACATTCGATAACTATTTAAGGTGAGACACTGCAGGTGATCAGGGGGAAAAAAGAATTGAGTGATCAATATGATGTATAACTGACATAAATATGAGAAAAAATGTATTGGAAATGTCATGTCATTTTATGTTTTCATATGTATTTTATGCATAAAATGGTCAATACTGTATAATATCCATCCATTTTGGTCAATACTGTATAATATCCATCCATTTTATTCCACTGTATAATATCCATCCATTTTCTTCCACTTTATCTGGGGCTGGGTTAACAGTCTGAGCAGAGATTCCCAGACTTCCCGATCCACGTACACATCCTTTTCACCAAAATCAAAACAATAGATAGAGCCATGTTTAAATTGATGGTTTTACTTGTTGATATATTATTTTTGAGGTGAATGTTTGGTGGTCGGAGGAGCCGATGGAGCAGAATGGCAGCCTCATTTCTGTCATCACTGAGTATGAGGTGAATGAATAATGTATACAGTGCAGCGCTTTGAGAAACTGGTAAACAGGCTTGAAAAGCGCAATGCAAGTGTAAGCCATTATTATTAG
>OMNZ01025017.1:0-12805 GCA_900303255.1 Lesueurigobius sanzi | reverse complement strand
CACTGCCATGTCAAAATAGTGACAAGGACTTGTAGCCAACTCTATGAGACACCAACTTTAACTGATTCTCAGCTAAAAAAAGTTGATTTGGGGTTTAGTGCCTCTTTAAGCTGATGACGATCTTTGGACTAAGATCGAAACGTACACTTCAACTACAGAGTACAGATGAAGACTGAAGAATTTTTGCCTACGATGGACAACTCCTGTACAACTGAGAACCTACACAAACGCATTGATTTATTTGTATTAAGTCTCCAACCCAATCAGTGGTGTCCAAACTGTTTTCCTCACATCATGCCAAAACGGATTGGTAAGGGCAGGGCAGTTGACAGACTTGGTGGGGCCCGGGACAAGAAGGTTTCTCATGGGCCCCCCACCACTCAACCCTTACGGCGGCACCTGTTTGCTACAGCATTTTTAAAATAAATAATTTCATAGGCTGTATTTTGGGGCCCTTTCCCACAATTTTACACCACTGTTCTCTCATCGTTCTCTTCCTTTGGTCCTGGTTAAAGACCACTCCTTCATTTGTGTTTTGGGGGAGTGTGCATTCAAGGAAGACTTTAAGATGGACAAATATAAACCATCCCGAGTTATTGAGATGATTTTTACGCATTAAGACACATGTCAAAGCAAGTAATGATATTAAAAAAAAAAAAAAAAGAATCATGCAGAACAAGAGAAAATATAATATGGGCTCCTTGCTGGGCCCCCCTGGTCCTGAGGCCCGGGGACAACATACCCCTATGACCCCCCCTGTCGACGGGCCTGGGTAAGGGCAGGTCAAGAGTTGTTCACATCAATGTTTTGTATTTAATGAGATCATATGCAAAGAGGTTTTTCAGAAGGGCCGAGTTCAGGCCGTGGACCCCACTTCAGGCACCCCTGGTCCAGCCCCCGCTCTCAGACGGGCCAGGCGGGCTGCCAGGCGCCTGCATGTCCTGCCTCTGTTTGAAGTGAGTGAACCCTGATCTGCTGTTCTCTTCTGACGGGGACAAGCTGTCACATTTCTCCACAAACTAGTCACTTCGCAGACAACCAGGTTAGGACTCATTCAAACTGTGCCAAAGGAACTATGTCTATTACATTTGCAAATAACTGTTGCCACCGGACCCTGCGTTGCACCCAGTGTGGCAAAGTTCAGAAGCCAATGGGAGAGTAGCATTTGAGTTCAAACCATGGGCCGAGGAAAACATGAACGTGTCATCGCCATTAGCTGCGTGATGCTAATGGGAAAAGAGGGCAGGCACCGGACGTTCCTTGCTCTAATGCACTTTCTATTAATACTTTTCCGCCAGATAATACTTATTATGGAAGTGGCTCCAAAAACACGCATGAATGAGTGCTGATCACTATAGGGGAAGCCACCCCCCTGTCCATTGGGTCTATGGTTCGAACTGTCACAACTGAGCACAACAGTCCTATAAACCCGCAACCCACTGTGGTTCCTGAAGTAAATGTTCCGAATTTTTCTCATAAAATCAGATCAGAAGAGTTTCAAGGCACAACGGAGGCTAGAATCATCGGTGGTGACTACTACTCACAAGTCAATTATTTAAAATCAAAAGTCATACAAAATACTTGTATGACTTTTCTCAAAATTTACAAATAGACGCATTTAAAACTTTATGGTTTCACAATATAATTAATGATTACAATATTGTGATTAAAGTTGTGTTTTATGATCAAAACATACCACAAAGGCCTCCATCTTCCAATTGTTCTTCACCCAAAAAATATGAAAAATCAATGGGACTTTGAAATGTATAGAGCCCAGGAGGCGACATGGAAGAAGTAAGACATTTTTTTTAAAATGGGGTGATTAAGTCACGGGCAGATAGGAGGCTGTCTTAAAGCCTGAGAGTGTCCGAAAGAGGCCACATATATATATATTTACATTTTATTTTATTTCAAGAGGAATAGCCCCTTGAGATGAATCATCTCGTTTTCAAGGGGGTCCTCTGCTTTAGGTGGCCACATGAACACAAGATCCGTTTTAAATGGCTTTCTGAGATGATGCAAAGGTTTAATGTTCTTGTGATTGATGCCAAGATTGAAAAAAGGCTTAATACTCACTTCAATTGTCATGTCTTGGATTGAAGTGGATGGTAAGCGATAGTAAACATTGATACTCGTCAGTTTACTATCTCGTGCCCCAAGATACTTTCTCATGCCCCCGACTTAATCATTCTTAAACAAATTTCTAACTCATGTCACCTCTCGGGCTCCGTACCTGGGCAGGACTATTGAGCTCCATTATTTATCACCTCAGGCCCCACATCTATAGCAGCAACAATCCCTTATCCTTTTTAAGCAAAGGAAGCGACCTTGATTTAAGACTTTATATCTGTTGAGTATTCTGAGTAAAAATCACACTGTTCTGACTGTACGGCTGAGAGAACTCGGCCACATACTGAAAATCCCTGGAATGGAAAAGTGTGTTTTTTTTTTTTTCAATTCTATGTTTGGGCACATGTTTCCGCGTCCACGGCTGACTGATTTCCATCGGAGCCCCGCTGGCCAACACAATCTGCCGGAGAGGCCTGTCCTACCTTTGTGCTGCGGAGAGCGGTGGGGGAGCCCTGTCAGGAGCTGCCATTGTCCGCGCCACACTCTCCCTTTCACTTCCCCGCTCTGTGTTTGTTGTAAAAATGGCTAACAGAAAGAATCTCATTTTGCCCCGCGCACAATGCCTCCTCTACCTGTGACTCATCCGCTGCCTGTAATAAGAACACAGCGGCCCATAAAGGGAGCGTCAGCGTAAACATGGAGGCCTGTTGGAGTTTGTTGTTGAAATGCACAGCGTTTCGGATCTCCTGTGCCGATCAAAGTGACTGTTGTAAATGCGCAAATAGCTACTCGAATCAGACGGAAATGATTTCGCTCACGGCAGGAATTACATGCAAAAACAAGAAAACATCAGATGGGGATAAAATGGTTATTTGAATTATGAATAATGTGTATCCGTATTTGGAAGGCTTGATGTAAAGATGTAAAGCAGCTGAATAGAAGCATCGTTACTCCTGCGGTGAAATGAGTCTGCGATCGACTGTTCGGCTTTCTTTAATTATGTGCAATGGACGTTACCATTAGACAGACTTTTCACGCCAAGTCCACCTCTGTTTGATCTTCTAATTACCACCAGACCTAGATCAGGATAACATCAGGACATAATTGGATTTACTCTCTAAACTGGGTGTAAATGTCTAAATTATGTGTTGGGGCGATGGTGGTGCAGGTGGTACAGCGGGTTGTCCTTTGATCGAGAGGTCGGGGGTTCGAATCACGGCTGCCGCATGTGCAGACTGTCGTTGTGTCCTTGGGCAAGACACTTCACCTGCCTTGCCTGTGTGAATGTAGCGAGAGGAGGGAATGTGTGGTGGTGGTCGGATGGCGCAAATTGGCAGCCTCGCTTCTGTCAGTCTACCCCTGGGCAGCTGTGGCTACAATTGTAGCTTAACATCACTGAGTCTGGAGAGAATGAATAATGCAATGTAAAGCGTCTTTGGGTGTCCAGAAAAGCCCAATATAAAACCAATGCATTATTATTATTATTAATGTGCCTGGACACTGGCTGTTCGATGGTAACCGAAGGACTGGACAACAAGACCTGAACCTTCGGCTGGATGTTAGCTTTAACATCCAGTTGGCTGAATTAACATCCGGCTATTCACACTTGCAATAGTGATGGGCAGATGATCCCTCATGGTGTGTGTAACACACTAGTGATGGGCTCAACGAGCTGAGGCACCGATACACGTATCATGCACTGAAAGCAACACCTCAGCCGAACTGTGTCACCAATCGTATCACTTTAAGAAAAGTCACGTGACCGACACAGTTACTGTGTCATTTTGTATCACATGTATCACGTGTCATTAAGGCGCCAGTTCAACACCAAAGCACAACACTGATCGATCCGATTGTTTGTTGCGGGCCTACCCACACTTGTTCAAACTGTATTTGTGTACCTCACTGCAGCACCCAGCCAAATCTTTGAGCACCCAGGCCAATTTGCCCTGAACACAAAATGATTCAGTAGAAAGCCTATAACCTGTAAATCATGATAGCAGTATCTTTTAGTCTTCTCTGCTCACACTCCAGCGTAGGTCTGACTATTAGATGTGAGCACAGCTGCGGTGCCAATAGAGTTCGGAAATAGCCACAGTTGCCATGGCCACCGATAATGTTTGCTAGTAGCCGCCATGTTAGCAGCTATAGCAAACATTATCCATAATCTAACACTGGCAAGAAACGTAATAAAAAGTGGAGAAAAGAGCCGTGGTCACTGCTGGTAAATACATCTAACTCACAGTAGTGGCAGAATGCTTTTATATGAACGATTACTCCAGTATTTTACCTTTTAAAACCTCCCTTAGTTTATTATGGAAAAAACTAAGATTATTCTTGATAAGAAATGTGACCCACATGGTCATGAAAGAGCTTGTTTAACCAGCTGATAATAAAGCTATTCAGTAAGAGGGTATTACTGTGTATAGAAACTAATGAATAAGAGCCCACAATAAAGTATCAGTGATTGAACAATCTGAAAATGAAGTCACTGACAAAGATAAAATATCAAGGAAATAATCCTTCTGCTTGTGGCAGTAACAGAGCATATTATGATAAATCCATGACAATGACCAAATGAGTGTGATGTGGCTGCCATTGAACTGCGCCTCCTGCTGCTGCTCGTAGCGTGTGACATGATACAAACAGACACAGTGAAAGTGTCGGTCACATGACATTTCTTTAAGTGACACCTGACACAGCTCAGCTGAGGCCTTGCTTTCTGTGCCTCGGCTCATTTAGTCCTTCACTATTGTACAATACTACTCAATAGTATTGTACACGATTCTCTGTAGTTTGCAATACTGAATAATTAAACTTAACAATCGTAGGCAAAACTGAGAACCTGTACGACTGAGAGCCTACACAAACGTAAACTTAACAATGAAGCACAGAACCATGTGTTTCTTCTTGGCTGCTCCCTTATTTGGGTAACTATAGACCTTTCTCAGTCATGTGACTTGGAATGGAACTCCGGCCTGTTGGTTGGCATTCCGCTGATTTTCTCCACCCGCTGCATGTTATTAGCTGTTCTTTACAATGGTGTTACTGGTCTTGATGCTCTCCAAGACGGTTCAGCACTTGAGTGGTCAGGTCAGACAACGATATCTGAACAAAAGCTCGTTTGTCGGAGCTCAGGAGCTCATGTGACTTTTGCTGCCCACCAATGGTCAGAGCATAGAGATATACAATGTTTTGATTTGAATTTCTTGCAGCAACCCATTGTTGCAACAAAAGTTCCTCTAGCCGATGATGTCAGCTGAGAAAGGTCTATTGGTTGTTGCCTACCTTGGTAGGTGGGCAAATGTAGATATTTAGAAAATACATTATCCATCAAATCTACTTGAAGAGTTCATTTGCAAAAACAGACAAGTGCCATTGACAAAAATCAACGTATACTTGTAATTTTCTCTTCGTGTAGCAGTGTTTTTAATTTTACCAGACCTATTTTATTGCTTCAGAAATATTAAGCCACTTTTTATTGATCAAATGGATTCAACTTTAGTTTTACTGGTGTTACCTTTCTTCAATGGCAATAAAAAAAATAAAAACAAGTTTGCTAAATGAGCTCTTCACTTGCTTCAGTTGTGTGGCATTCATGTTTTCAATACTGTAGTTGGGCATATGGAGCTGATGTAGCATAATGTTGCGTTATGACATGTGTTATTATTGTCATTATGTCTTTAAAGGAGTATGCACTTGGGAAAACTTGGTGAACTCGTCATGCTTCAAACATACTGTACACTCATATTATTGCACTCAGACAAACAAACAATGAAACTGTACCCTGGCATACCCAAGCTCTGTGTACAGCGAGCTCCACACTGCCCACCTCAGCTCCACTGCACTTGTCCCCGCCACATGTTTAGGCACAATAACTCTATGTCCTCTTCTTTTTTCTGTTCAAAAAGTCAATACATTGCATAAGTTATGGATTGCGTGAATGTAAACAACATTGTAGGTAATATGTGACCTTGGGTGGAGTTCTGTTGGGTTTGGACTGTACATTGTGTTGTGTCTCCATTTAAAGTGACTGTGGTGCAGAAGCAGGGGGGGAGGGGCAGAGAGCACATGGGACAGTTGTGGGTTCAATGCCCTTGACCAGAGTGACGCCTGCTGAGGTGAGCCTGCCCGCCGAGCTGGAGCCACCGTTTGTTTGGTCAGGAGATTCTCAGATAGTGACAGAGACATACAGGAGCAGGGAAAATCCCAGACTTTCACATGTCCCCCACAGGTCCTTCAAGTTAAGTTTGGCTTTTGTGGGTTTTAATCGCGGCTTTATTTTGTTGCATAAACCACGTCACAAGTTGTTTTTTCTTTCATCCATGTTTGGAGGGGATGTTGAATCATGACAGGGAGATAAAGTTAATTGGGATCAAACAAAACAGTTTGTTTCATAACTTGCTGTGAAGTAACATTTTACTCCACAGCAAGTAATTAAACTGAATTACTGATGATCACTGGTCCATATAACAAGTCCAACAGTTTATTTATATTATTATTTCATATCTAGTACCAGTCAAAAGTTTGGAAACACTTTTCATGTATTGTATGTAAGAAAATTGGCACCCTTTATTCTTGGCTTTTTTTTCAATGAGCTACCTGAAGCAGTGATCATAGAATAAAGCGGCTATTTTCAAGAATCTATTTTTTGTTTTACCTCTGTCTGTCTGTGAATATCATACGGCAAGGGACTGAAATGGGCTCTCTTTAAATCTGTGGTGCTCAACCTTTTTGGGCTTTAACAGCTACTTTGGGCGCAAGAAGTGTTGGGTTATTATTATTTACCAATATAATTACACAGTGTGTATACAGTACATCAAATTGATAGACCTATTTAATTTGATAAATAGCTTTGAGATAAAGTTGAGCACAAGCTACTGTTTGTGTAGGTTCTCAGTCGTACAGGAGTTGTCCATCGTAGGCAAACATTCTTCAGTCTTCATCTGTGCTCGCTTCAATCTTTGTCCAAAGTTGATGACGATCTTTGGACTAAGATCGAAACGTCCTACACTTCAACTACAGAGTACAGGTGAGGACTGAAGAATTTTTGCCAACACGAGCTACTGGTTCAGCACTCAATGTGAACATGCAAAACTTTAACCTGCTTCTCTTCTCGCTTCTCACTCTCAGCTGATTTATTTTGCATTCACCACAAAGCATTTATACCAAGGGTCTCCAACCTTTTTTTTTACCTTGCGAGCTACTTTTGCGTAACAAAAATGCCAGCGAGCTACTTATACTTCAAAGAACCACGTGTAACTAGTGTCAAGATGATCATTCAACTCAGTAAAAGGATATGACAGTAGTCTCTGCTTTATACTTTGCTATGTTTGGAGATATTTTGCTCAGAATAACAAAAATCCATCTAAAACCTGACTCATCAAGCGTATGTAGAAATGTAGAAAGCCTTTGGCGAGCTACTTGGTGTGGGCTGGAGAGCTACTGGTAGCTGGTTCAAGATCCCTGATTTATACTGTATCTTCTGAGCAAACTTCCTGACCACAGGGCCTCTTTGGGTTTTTGCCCTCAGCAGTTAACTGTTCGGGGGATGTCAAAAAAATAAAATAAAAATGAATGGGCTACAATTTGCAAATTTACAAATTGTAACATAAAAAACAAAACAAAATAAAATTAGTTATTTATGATCTTTATTTATCAGATCACTCGTATTCAGGCTCATTTATGCTCCCATTTCGTACGTTAACAGATCTGTGCGTTCCAAATGTAGTTATCATCACTTCATACTCATTTGTAATGTCCTGTATTATCAAAACTTACCACCAGAGGGCGCTGAGAGGGCGCTGTAAGTGCACCAGAAACATAGAGTGTAAAAGAAAGATGGAGGCAGCCTGCGTGGCTTTCCCCATAGTGGTCAGGGTGGGCTAACGAAGGCTATTCATGCTAGCATTTGAACCGCCGCCATGTTGCATTTTTGGAGCCAAGCACTTGAGGGTCATATTAACAAGACTATTTACAACAATGAGTTAAAGAGGGGCCAGACAGCTTCAATGGAAAGTCAATAGGAGCTTCCGGGTTCTGGAGTCAGCCCCCGTATGCCAACTGGCTTCACGGAGAACTAGCCCATTGTACCTCCATCATTAATGTACACTCAGGTCAGAAACTATACCAAAACAGGGCAGGACCAAAACATTAAGGCACCAACCACAATGTTTCTACACGACATGCTACAGAAGAATAAGCAAGAACATGAGGTAAAGCAGCTGGTTGTTTTTGTTAATTGTTCAAATCACATTTTACAAGTTTAGCCGTTTGTTCTGGCTCACTGTTGAGCTGTGTGCTGCAGTGCCCCTAGTGGTTAGCTCATGTACTGCTCCATTAATGTGACTCCCCGACACCCCATGCATGGTGTGATTAGTTCATTTGCCTCTCTCTGCTCAAGTGTCATGTTGTAAATAGCTCTGTTGCAAATATTTCATGAAAAAATGCTTCCGTAGTCACTTTTGCCGTAAGAGGAGGTCACAACACCCAATCCACACTTCCTCAGTGAAGTTTATAACGAGAAATGACAATGCCAAATGTTGAAAAACATTTTATTACAATGCTGTTAGTTCTGATACAAATACACATGGATCCTAATAGGTAGTAAATCCTTGAGAGCCGCCTGTTGTTGGCCGAAGCTATTGAAGCCCACGCAATGACCTTTATGACTCACGCATGCAAATGTTTGAACGTTTGAATGATTTCTATACACACCATCCTTCAACATTCTCTGTAATAAAAACATATTCTTTACCGTTCATGCAATTGGTGCACGGATTCAAGTGACAATATGAAATTATTACCTGAACTTGACTGAACAAACTCCAAAACATGAAAAGTTCAGTTGGGTCATGGTTTTCCTCGTTTTGTTCGCGGTGGACAGTGAGTTACTGATGGCGAGTCAGTGGCAGTGTGTTAAAAACAGATGTGGCCTGGAGGAAACGTCAGTGGTCATCGAGGTAGGAACTTTTATCTCAGAGCTAATGTGTTAAATAGAAACAATGCAGATAGGCCACTACTTTATTGTGCACGTTTGTTCAAAACTTTGTGCTACTCGAAATGTTTATTTGGACAAAAACACCTATCGTTATGAAGTTGTTACAGCCAACGTGATGTTTTTAACAAGCCGCTAGTCACATCGTATCAGTCACTCGCCGTCCGCTGACAAGCCTTGATGTATTTCTTCATTTGTGTGAGATATCCTAACAACTCAATGGAAATTAATGGGGAGATTAAAGTAGGTATCGGTTTAGTCTGTCCAGCGGGAAGTGCCAAGTGCATATAGCCCAATTCAAGTAATTGGATATCACACATTTTTTTCCATCCTGTTGGACTATTTAGCAGCTGTCCAAAATGTCATATGTTAGAATGTACTACATAAAAAAAACTGCCATACAAAGACCAAATACATGCTTTGTCTAAATAATTCATTTTCTTGTCATCTTTCAGCCATCACACCCTCCCAAAACTGACTTCCTGTTTTACGCCGTCTGCCACTTTGCACATTCTAATGAGCTCTATCTAGGTCAAGGCTCATAATATCTAAAAATAAAACCCAGTTCAAAATACATAAATGTAAAAATGAAAGTGGGGAAGTGTAATATATGCAGCGTTAGCCTGTGTTCTGTCAATCAGTGTCACTTTGATTTGGTCCTGGCTGCTTCCTGCTCACTGGAACATGGCAAACAGAATGACACGTGTTTACTGTGACTGGACATGATGTGCGCCGCTGGAATATCAAATCTACCACTGTTATTTTTATACAGCACGAAAAGAACATGCTTTTTAAAAATTTCTTTATTGGAAGATGCTGTTGCAATAGCACGCTTTCTCATGAGATTATCTAACATGACTGACACACAACGGAAGCAATACATCAGTGGGCTTTTGTTACTATTTAGCTGTAATCTTCAGATGCAGATTTGCAGTGGCAAAGTGGACAACATTTTAATTCAGTTTTAGTCTTTCGTCAAACAATTCTTTTTATTTTTCATCTAATTTTCGGGGACAAAAATCCATGTAAATTCAATCAAGTCAATCTAAAATGGATGCTGTCAACTCAACATATTAGAATATTTAATATTCACTGATGCACGGAGCTTCTTCCACATAAACAAAACTGTTACTTTGGAAGTGAATTTAATTTCAAAGACGAAAATAAGTGGAGATTTTAATTATAGTCTCATTGATTACTTTTGTTTTAGTTTAATTTTCATCAGCAAATTACTTTCACTGAAATTGTATACAATGAACCATTTGCAAACTTCCTGTGTCAACTATCCATGTCAGTGGCCACTGTCTTGCCCCATGATGCAATGACAATATGTGACAGCTCATGGCGAATAGGGGCACAAGTGGATTCTGGGGCATTTTTGATTTATTCACAGATTCTGAAAGTGTGGTCTCCAAGCTTTCCAACCATGTCTAACATATGGAAATCTCATAATATTTGGAGAAGTTCTGGCCATTTTAAGGTAGGCCCTTTGGAAAAGATAATCCTGAGATAAGCCTTCTCTGAGCTGGCTTGTTTGAGACAATGGTCCTCAATTACATCTCATCTCCGTTGTCCATTTTGTCCTTGGCTGAAGCGACTGTCAATCAAGCAGTTGGGGGTGACGTGTGCGGTGATGTTGCACGCTGTTTCTAAGAAGACATTTCTCTCATTCATGATACTTGGCACCCCTTTCATTTGGACTACATTTGTGAAAAAGGGGATAAACATCGCACAAGACTCCATAGACATCGGCCAGGATTTGCCGCTGATCTACGCGGGACCACAGGCAGAACACGGCAAGATCGCACACAAAGACTCAGAGGCTCCCGTGGCTCGCTTAAGAAACATCAGCTTGTGGCAACGACAGAAAGGGACATATTGGGACATATAGGGAGAATTCTTCGGATGAAGACAAGGCAAAGTAAGCAATTTAAGCTTTTTACTTGGAGAATACTGTCGGAAATGATCACACGTGAATAACCAGTATGGAAATGAACTGTGGAAAAAACACTTGATTATCAAAGACAAAATACATGCTTTTAAAGATACCAATACTGTTATCTTTTATGCTGCTGTCTCGTATTGTGTTATATTACTATTTGATCAGATTTTTCTATCTTCTATTTCTATTCTATTCCTATATAATTTTTTATATCCTTTTTTCCCATAGTTTATTATTTATCTTTATTACAAGTTCATGTTTCATGTTGCACGAGTACACCGAAGAAAATTCCTAGTCTGTGAAACCTTCATTGACAATGGCAATACATTCTATTCTGATTCTGATTCTGAAACATGGAGAGGCTTCTTCGTGATCTCAACTAACAGATTCGGCAAAAAAACACTTCTCTGCTGTTTTGCTCCGTCGTTGTGCCTCTGAAAGCCATGCACCGCCACATGGCGACAGTGGCTCTCATCGACTCTTATAACCTGAAGTTTTGCGGTTGTGTTTGTGGGCAAGACACTTCACTCTCCTCGCCTCCAGAGTCTGTGCACACTGGTGGATGGGTGAGAGTGTGAATGGGTGAGTGGTTCCTTGATGTAAAGTGCTTTGGTTAGCACTTGCACCGGCTTTCCTATTGGAAGGGGAAAGGAATCTTATTTTTATTTACCCAAAACTCTTCACAAGAGAAAATGATGCATTCACGCAACATGCAGGTAGACATGATACAATACACAAACATATCACGACACACATAGGCTGATATGATTCATAGTGCGATATAGTACATATTTTTAACCCAGGAATCTTCTTACTGCCAGGCACAATTCAATAAGGACCAGGGATTCTTTGCCCAGAATGAATAGAAAGATTAAACTGGTAGAAGGCTATATGAGCCAGTGCATTTGGGCTGACTGCACACACTCTGAGGAAGCCTTATGCCGAAATGCGTTAGTGTTTACCTGATGTTGTAGCCAAATAAAACCATCTATGTGAGTACTTCTGTAGTGACAGTTTTTTATACCCTTTACTCTTTTTTTTTACTAGAAAAAATAAAACTGTTGAAGTTTTGTTGGAAGTTGTTTCTTAAAGTTATGAACCAGTCTGACATTGACAGAATAATGGTAACACAAGCCTTTTCACTTTGGTTTTAAACCAACTGGCACCAAACCTGATATAAACAACAGATACACACCAGGCCTTCGACCAAAAACATTAAACAGCAACATTCTTTTTCTTATTTTTACAAATGTTTTTATTCTGTCATAATATTTGGCAGACCAAATACAAGATAAATGTACTGTATGTGTAAATGTAAATGTCATACGCTTATGGATTTGTTTGTGTAGGTTCTCAGTCGTACAGGAGTTGTCCATCGTAGGCAAAAATTCTTCATCAGTACTCTGTAGTGTGTCAGACGTTTCGATCTTAGTCCAAAGAAGAAGCTTAATAAAGACTTGAGCACGCTGTGGGTCTCTTAAGAGTAAACTAGAAGGAGGAGTAACCTCTAAGTCCCTCCTCTCTTGGTTCTAAAAGTAGGAGAACATCTAGCCTATTCATACTTAATAGGGCTGGTTACCTCGCTATTGTCTCACCCTGGACTAACTTCTAAGTCTGTTGACACTCCCTTATGACCCTGCTGCCGGGCCAACTACAACTTCAACTACAGAGTACAGATGAAGACTGAAGAATTATTGCTTATGATAGATTTATGGATTGTACATTTAATCACTGCCAATATAGAATACGGATGGAAACTAGCTATTTAGCAGTACATGTCTGTCTCTATGAGCTTA
>OMNZ01025016.1:3274-14253 GCA_900303255.1 Lesueurigobius sanzi | reverse complement strand
AATATACTAAAAGGAGGGAAAAAACTAAATTCAAGCCACTACTAGGAAAAAATCATGTATAGTCCCTTTAAGACCTGAGTTTCAGTCCTTACAGAGTTTTGACATGCTTTCCTCATGGTTTAGTCCTGGTTTAATGTGTGTGATAGTCCAGGTTTAGACCTGATTCAGACACAGTTTTCTCTTGGTTTATTTCTGATGAAGTTCTTGGGTTTAGTCCTGGTTTAGTCCTGGTTTAGTCCAGGGTAATCATTGTTTCATTCTGTCCCTGGTCTAGTCCTTTTTAGTTTGGTCCTGGTTTAGACCTTGATTTCAGTCTCTGCTTTAGTCCGGTTTACTTCTTGGTGTAGTCCCGGTTTTATCCAGATTCAGTCCGTGATATTGTCCGATTTTAGACCTGGTTTAGACCTAGTTTTCTCCTGGTTTAGTTCTGGTTTAATCCTGACAGTAGAAGCAGTGAGTTAAGAAAGTGTCAGTATTTGTTAAACATAAAAAACACTGAATCATCATATGACAATGTTACCAAAAAAGCAGATCGTCATGGAGACCAGATCACGATTGGATTTTTATCATTATATCACCCAGCCCTAGTTCAATCAAATAAAGATAAAGAGACATGGAGATGAACAAATGGGGTTCCATGACCCAATTTGCCACAGTGCTGTTAGCTTCATGCTACATGCTTGCAGTTTGGCCACAACTGTATGGTCCGCTGGCGTCCAAGTTTGCTCAGTGCTGACAAAGCTCTTTGGATGAAGACCGAAACGTCCTACACTTCAGCTACAGAGTACAGATGAAGACTGAAGAATCTTTGCCTACTATGGACAACTCCTGTGTGACTGAGATCTTACACAGACCACTCAAGTTAGAGTAAAAAAGTATTTGGAGAAAATGTGTTTTGTTTCGCCGATTGTCTTGACTTTTGCGCTGTGCTGTATATCTATTCACATTAGAACCATGTGGTATATCATGCATATGGAAGAGACACACGCAGGTCCTCAGTCGATGTGGTGCGGCCCATAATCTATTGGGAGGGCTGCCAAATCCATAATTTACAAGGTTCATGTGGCATTCGAAAGCCATGGTATGAAGTCCTTTTTTTTTTACTTCAGTCCTTGGCAAAGTCAGCTAAGTCAAAGAGACTGCTGCAAAGGCCAAAGTTGCACCCGCCTAGTTCAATTACACCCAGGGACATAGTTATTATTAATTCCTCTTTATTATGCATGTGTGTCTGTCAGTTTCACTTCGTCTCAACTGGTCTTATTAGGGTTAACTAGTGTTATTTCCGTCTCTCTACAGCTAAACTGAGGGAGTCTTGCTTCGACCCTGGAGTTGTGCTGAACGGGACAAGACTGGGATCTGATTATAAACTTGGATCCACTGTGACCTTCTATTGTGAGGCTGGATACGTATTACAGGTAAAAAAAAAACTGAATTGACAAGTGGTGGTTAGTTATTAGATGTTTTTTTTTTATTTCTTCCTATTGTCAGAATACCAAATGAACTATTGCGTTATTTAGGGCAAGACACGGCAGATGAAAACATACACTGTTTAATGATGTGGTCAATTTGTAGAGTTTTTGTGATATTTGTACTTTAATATCTTACTTTCAAGGTCAAAGTTACAATATATATACAGTACTTTTTTTTTTTTATTGTTTTATACCAAACTCACGCATCAGACTTTATCAGGAAGTCACTATAACTTACACCCCAAGTACTCATAGTACACTCCAACATGTTTCCTATGTGTATCCTTTCACAAATACCCCGAAATCCAAATATTTATTAAATCATTTATTTTGTAGAAGACGGCAGCCACACAGGTCTGTGGAGATAACAAACTAGCCTCTTTTCTCAGTGTGATGTTTTCATTGCACTCATTGCAACCGGATGTCCACTTCAGTAGTACCTACAGACACCAAACTTTTCAGTCTTGTACATAAGTTAACTAGAATTATTTGATTATTATTATTTTAAAATATATTTTATTCCAAGACTTTTTATTTTCCGAGAGATTTATTTGAGTCTTGAACCCCAAAAACCAAGGTGAAATTAGATTTTTTTTTACTACAAATGTATTTCTACAAATAACTAGCTCATTCAAAAGCTAAACAAGGTAACAAGATAACAACTAATATATCAACTGAATAAAATCATCAATGAGAGGACACAAAGTGCTCAGGAAGTCAGTACCACAAGAGTAGTTTTTTGGGGAAGGTGCTCTTTGGCGTTTGGGGGAACAGAAACTTCAGAGAAAAACAAAGAACTAAGGCAGTCCTCCCACATTATAATTCTCTATTCACATTTTCTGAAAAGCCTTTATTGCACTGGGCTATACAAATCTTTATACTATATTAATCTTTTAAAACATGTTGCTGTTTTCTTCCACACGTATCGGCTCCAACAAGCCTTTTTCAAGAAGTGAGGACCAGCTACTACGTGTTTAGAAACTCAGGACACCTAGTGTGATTAGGAACTCAGAGCATCTGGTGTCCTGAGGGAGTGGCCACACAATTCAGTGAGGACACACTTTCACAAGTGACATCACCCAAGAGAGAAAACAAGGACAAAAAGAGAACAGAAAAAATAAGAATAAACACTGCTACAGAAAAGGACTAAAGTCAGTTTCCTTATTTAATCCAGGGTGTACAGTAGCCTTCAGATTATAGATGTACCATTTCCCTCTGTACTAGTAGTTTTAGACGATCCCCTCCTCTGCGATGCTTCTGGACGTGTTCCAAAGCTGAGACCATCAGGGTTACTGCCATGATTTTGAAAAAAAAGAAGTCTTGCCATAGGGTAATCGAAATGATTTTTCTCAATAGTTTTTATACATTATTTAGATGAGAAAATATAGGCAATTCATTTTGTCATACTTTTTGAAGGTCAGACTATTCTGCTCATATATATCTGCTCATTTAGGCATGTATTTCATAACATATCGAGTGATTATTCAGAAACAGGTCAACTGGTTTTTCTTGTACACTAATATTCAGCATTATCGCCTCCTTTTTGAACTGAAATAGACGAAGTACCCCCCGTTAAGAGTTAAGTGCCCCCGGGGGTGCCATACCCCCCGCTATGAGATCAACTAAAAGCAAAATCCCCCAAAGAAGTCTTAATATGTTGGTTGTCGTAAACATGTATTAACACTGCACGTATTTTCCCTTTAGGGCTACTCCACTCTTACATGCAGTATGGGAGACGACGGCAGACCAGGATGGAACAGGGCTTTGCCGAGTTGCCAAGGTAACGGTCCTAATCTGTTATTTTCTTCAACAAACTTCAGCATTGTGTGCACTGTAGATCTGTGTGTCCCACCTTCTTCATCTGTATAATGTTTTCATGTTCTGTAGCTCCTTGTGGTAGCCGCTCCACAGGGACAGAGGGCACGGTCTTGTCTCCAAACTTTCCCCGAAACTACACATCTGGGCAGACCTGTGTCTACTCCATATCTGTGCCCAGAGAGTTCGGTGAGTCCAGCACACACACATGCTGTGCGAATATCAGGCCTTTTTTAAGTTGTAATGTGACACATGGTGATATCACCTCTGTCCATTTAAGCACTTCCTCCCCTTGCCCCCATTTCTAAATTATGCTGGGCTGGGGGTATACGTCTAGTGTCAGAGGGTCTGGCTTGGGCCATCTCAATTCTCCCCCTTGGCCCTTGTCTTGCCCCTGTGGCTCCGTTTTGCGCGCGTACACGAGAGACGAAGGGTGATCCCAATTCTCTTTAAGAGGGAGTGCGAGGGGTGAGGAGGAGGCCTTTGTAGCCCTTCAAATGGACCATTTTCAGATGCCCCCTAAACAGCGAAGGGAGGTAGGAGGAGTTTGACAAAACGTGTGATATGTACGTTTTGGCTTTGCTGCAATAAACCCCCGTTCATCTGTGCTGACTTCCACATGGAGTTACACGTCACATTTCCGAGTTGGATTTTATTTCAGAATTTTGATAGTTGCTATATTGTCATCGTGACTCGAGTGTCTCACTGCTGTGGCCGCTGACCCACTGCCTCACTGACCGTAGTCTCCCCCACTGTCAGCGGCTCCCGCTCTGGCTTGCCCCGAGCAGCCGGTCCGAACGGACCTACACGCAGCTGTTCCACGCGAGCAGTGCACTCCGCGGCCCCGCTCTGTAAAGCTCCGAGCAGCGGGTCCAAACGGACCTACACATGGCTGTTCCACGCGATCAGTGCACTCCGCTCTGTAAAGCTCCGAGCAGCAGTGAGTCCCAGGTCCGAGCGCCAGCAGTCTCTACTCGCTGTCGTTCCCCACGATGGGTGCTATGTCAGCGCCAATGCTCCACGGGCCCACACTGGGCCAGCAGCGAGTGCAGTAACGGACACACAGACTTGGAAGGAGAATGTGAGACAAAGCAGAGATGGATAAAAATGTGTAGGATTTGAACGTTCAAACCGTGTTTAGGCGTTAAATAAATACTGGTCTGTCAGTCTTTCACAAATGACTGAACTGCTTCAGTGGAGACCAGTAGAGGCTCAGCTTTTAATTTTCTTTCATTTAAATCAGAATCAGAATTGAATTTATTGCCATTGTCAATGAAGGTTTCACAGACTAGGAATTTTATTTGGTTTGACTACTAACTATGGGGGGAAAAAGGATATTAAAAAAAAAATGTTCTAATTGACACAAAAAAAAAATTATAATAAGCTAGCCTAACTCCACCGTATCTGTGCTTTTTGTAAATGCAGACATATTGAGGGCTGTCCCATTTCTTAGGGCTGTCTTTCAGCCCTCTGTTTTAAGCCATAGGGGAAGGGTGAGGGGTAGGGCTAAGGGGAAGGGGTAGGGGTACAAAAGAGAATTGAGATTGGGCCTTATTGTTTTGTAGGAACAGAGATGCAGTGGATGTGTTTGCCTCTGCTTTGCATTCTTGGGGGGATTTCTAAGTTACTATTTGACAAATAGATTGATTGAAATGAACATAAATCAGTAAACTATTATTGAATTGCTGTTAATTAGTGTACCTGAGTGAGTAGGCAAGTGTAGGTGCAATGTTGACACATGTAAATGTGTGAAGTCTTGACTTTGTCATTATTGAGCTCACAGATAAATAATTGTGCTGTGTGCAATCTTCAGCCAATTAAAAGTTTTCATTTGTGAAAGACTTTATACTCCTTTACAATTAGTCAAGTTAATAACACCTGTACCAAGTGACAGCTGTTTCATCATACAATGCACCTCTATTTGTTGAGCAAGTTCAGTGGGAGACCACAGTTGCTGCTGTTAGATCAAGCTCAGGGAGGATCAATGCATAAATGGTGATTTATTTTCTCACATTTAAACATTTTTCTCCTCTTTCATAATATGCGTGTAAATCGATATCACTGGATTGTTGGATTGTTAAGCGCTCCTGGATGATTGGGAGCTTAGTATTATATTGTTATGAGACGAGCTGGCTCAGACATTTTGTGCTGTAGCATCTCATTGGATTTTACTCGGCCAGAGAGCACAGGAGGAACAGTAAAATCAAGTCGTAACAACATAGTTACATGAAATGACAGTTGGGGTCTGCATCTCACTAACTAAATTAGGTCCACAAAGGGTAAAGACACATGAATGGTTGTTTTTGGGCTGTGGAGATTTGGATATACAATATTACAATGTTATGCTGATATTTTACTAAGCCATTATGACACAATTCATAGCTCATGAAAAAAAATTATGAAATGGAACTAACTTGAAACTGAACTCTTGCCCATTTTAAGTCACCATACAATGTTGTTATAGGTAGTGTTAGCAAACGTCAATCAGATGGAAGACCTCAGTGATTTGGCGATATATTGTGACCTCTTTAACATAGATATTGTGCCACCTAACACTGGGTTAATGATCATTTGGAGGTAAATTGTAGAGCCCTAATTAATTCCTATTCAGCATGTGATAAATTCAGTGCTTTGCCAGAGATCTGCGCCGACAAATTGCTCTTATAGGTCGCTACTTATTGGTTCTCATTTCTTGTACTTTAATGCTGCTGCTATCAAAACGCAGCACTTCCTTCCCCTTAAACACTGAGGTTGTGCCACGCAGCAGTTGTCACTTCAGTCTCCGTGTGACTCTAAATAATGACTGTGATGCCGCGATGCTGCATATCACCATGTTATAAACCTAATGAGTTTTTGTGATGGCTTCCACTGTGCACCGTGCCACCTGCTCAGCACCGCATCAATAAACCAGCGAGGGATGATGGAAACCCTAATCATTCAGATTTCCTTAAAAATCTATATGCACTGGGAGCTTTTAACTATTTTCTGCTGACGATTACAGTTTCTTTATGTCCTTTCAATATCCTGCCCCCTCACCTACAGTACGTGCGTGACTATGACAGATCTGCAACTTAAAACAAGAAACTCCCACGCCTGTCCCTGTAATGACTCTCTGGAGTGGTGTTTTCTTAGTTATTTCATGTTATTACTAAATACTGTACATAGCAATTAAATCAAGATAAAAGAGACATCATGCAAAATCAGCATTTTTGAGCTTTAAGCCAGATTGAAACTTTGTCCCCTCGTCAAAATCATACCTAGAACTTCTTCTACTGTTCAGTGCTTCGATCTGTACTTCCTGGGTACAATAATTGTTTGTTTGTTTTTGAGCAAGTAGTGTGCCAGGCACAAACAAACAGTAAAAGATACAGCAAAAATATCTGTACAAAATTGACTTGAAATAGTCAATACAGTAGTATTGACTAAATTATTCATATGATTTTCACCTTTTGAGTCAACAAAATAATCCGGATAGGCTTGCTTTTTAGATCTTTGTTTGATAATACTGTTTAATATGTCCCATGTTCTTTTTACACTGGATTAGTTATCAAGTAACAGGTTTGTAAAATATAATTTCTTTGCCGTCCTCATTGTGGCTGTCAACATATTTTTATACAGCTTGTATCTGTCATCAGCTTCTTTGGTTTTCAATTTAAGAAAGATGATTTTTCTTCTTACATGCATTTTGTAAACGGGCATTTTACATATTTTTTTGGTTTTCTGAATACTTTGTTCAAGCCAGAAACTGTCCTCCACATTTTTTAAGCCCATAATCAAACATTGGATCAGTTCTGAGCAGTTCTGAGGTTGTTGCTAGGAGTTAGTAGCCATTTTTTGATTAAAGAGAACTTTTATTTTTTACTAAGTAATTCCCACTGCTGCCTGCAGGGGGTACTCCAGGCCAATTTCTCTCCAGCCCTGGTGCTAGTAGTGTGTTTAAGTCTGTGTTTAAGCCGCATATGCAGAATCTGCCCACTCTAAAGCTATTTGACTTCTCAAATGTGGGACTTTTACCAAATCACATTATCAGGAGTATTTATTTGTTTATTTTTTTCACTTATGATGGCGCGAGCATGAACTTTCAAACTTTTCAAGCCCTGACCCGAACTTTGGAGACCCTTGGGCCAGTGGATTAGGTCAGAGACAGGATATGCCTGATAGATACAAACTGAACTGGATGTTAAAGCCCAGTCCAGATTGCTGTTACTGAGAAAGCGTATATCTTTTGACATGAGCAGGAGCAGGCTCCAGAATGTGTTTTACCAAGGCTTTGTGGCCAGTGTGTTGTTTTATGGCGTGCTGTGTTGGGACAGTATCATCGCTTTGGAAGACAGGAACAGGATGAACAAACTGATTAAAAAGGCTGGCTTCGTGATCAGCCAAGTCTGGACATAGACATTATTATGGACAAAAAGATGAGAACCAAAGTACAAACTGTTCTGTCCTGTGTCTGACCATCCACAATAGTATTTTGACTTAAAAGCTCATTCAGTGAGCAGATGGTGATGCCAAATCTATCTATGTAGATGGACAATCATATTTTCTTACAAAAACTGATGGTAATTGTTTTTCTTGGGAAAGCACTGAGTGGATATTGAGGCTGGAGTTCCAGTCCTAGGAGAGCAGCATCCTGACCACTGACCTTCTTATAGATCAAAATCCTTGGCAATGTTCACATTTAATCCTTAGCACCTCTCTCCCTCTGGGGCAAATGGGAGACTGTGGCCATTGAGTGAAAGGGCAGTGGCGATTTCCAGCCCTGATATATGAGCGTGGAGACGATTCCTTGAGGCAGAAAGAATATTTTCTGTCGTTTTTTTGTGCCAAACAGATCATTATTGGTATTTTCCGTGTACGTGTAGGTCACACGAGTAGTGTGTGCCTATACAATTATACCATACAATAACAGGCACCAAGGTTCAGCTTTTATATGTGTGAAGAAGTACTGGCCATGAGGTTGCATGGTATGTGAGTAGCAACACAAAGTGAGCAAGGACAATGAGCCCTCATGAATGTGCTTAGAGATGTTTTTCTTCATTGGGCCAATGAAAAGCTTGTGCAATTAGATAAGATCCAATTAAATTATTTAAAGCTGTGACTGACACAATATAATTATTATTAAAAATAGATTGTGTAGTGAATATGTTGCTGCTAACACGCATGGATGCTGTCCAAATGTTGGTCGGCTTCAGTTTTTCACTTTGCAATTTCACTTTCAGATAGATAGATTCAAAGGTTTGCCTATGTCAGCGATCCTGCTGCGTCTCGCACCCGCCCCCTAGTGAGTGGAGTTGGAATAGCGAGATTTTCAAGTTTGCAATTTATAGGATAGCATTTAGTTAGAATATTTAGCATAGCTTTTTGTTATATACTGTAGATAACTATTTAGTGTCAATTACTTAGTTGTTCAATAGTGTAGTTTTAGGTTTAGCATAGACCATCTGTTAGCATTAGTTGTATTGAGTGCTAATTTAGTCTTCTCCATATTTACTGGCTGCTATTGCGCCAGCCCAGACTCCGCCCACACGCTCACCCCCTGCACGTCACCCCAAAGTCTCCAGCCACACCTCTTTCGCTGCGATTTTACATTTTGGGTGTGGATGGAGAAAGCCTCTCTTTAAGTGTAAAATACGTACCCATTGGCAGATTTATTTAGCTTTTCAAATCAAGGACAAATTGACTTATTTCAAGAAAACTTTAATTATTTAGATGACTTTTTGCAGTGTTGAAACATTGGCTCAGATTCATTATTGATACGGACCTTATCATTTCCCTGAAGCACATCAGAAGTACACATCTGGGCGCACTCCTGAGTGTTTCAACATCACCTCTCATCTCAAAGGTGTTATCAGCAATAACTTAGCATATATCATTTTAATTAGCTTGACAGATATTCCTCATGTACCTGTACTTAAGTCTGAGACGTGAAATTGCTTTAAGCATCATTTCAATCAGCCCTGACTCCAGAAGGGACTTTTATGAGCTGTGACTACCTCTCAACTGATGTGTCATGATCCATAATTGATCCCTGAGAAAGTACAGGTTTTATATTTTTCAGATTCAGCTCCCTCCGTCATAATTAGTGCTGTTTCTTATGTAATACTTTAATTTTCTTCCAGTTTATCAGCAAGGATCAGGTCACAGTGGCAGCAATCTAAGCAGAGAAGTCAACATGCTTCTCTTTCCTAACACTTAAAGGTGCATTATGCAACTTTTTATGCAAATAAAAGCAACTTGACCTTTTAGCTACCCAGTGGCTGTAGGGGCGGTTAGCATGGCGCCTTTACTTTTCATCACAGCAGCCTTTATGATGCTCCAGGATACTTTTGGGTTTCTGGTAGGTCTCTTTGCTGAAACTATTCCAATGACAAAAATATCCTGGAGCATCATAAAAAAATACTGTAGTAAAGGGGCCATGCTAACCACCCATACATCCACTGGGTAGTTAAAAGGTCAAATAAACACTAATATCAAGTGTATTTTGTTTTTCACATGAAAAGTTCCACAATGCAGACACTACAGTCAATTTTCTCATTTTTCAGATTTTGGGCCAGTTTAACCTTTTATCATATCAACTTTCAACTAGAAACACATTAATTGCCAAATCTTCACAGCAAAGGTTTTGATGATTGCACTGATTCAATGTTTCTCTATAGATTTATGTGGGAAATTGTAATTCCAAGAGCCATTTTCTCAAAATGCATTTTTCTTGCAACAATATCTCCACTTTAGTAGCTCATATAGAGACTTCAATTTAGTGTGCATAAGAGATGCTTGTATAATTTATTTAGAGAGAGATGCTAAGAGACATTACTATATGTTTTATTGTTATTATTATTTCCTGTTTTACAAACTTATTTTCTTCTTTGATGGCACATTTCCTGACTTTTTGCATCCCCCTGTGTGATCCTGTCACACACGTAATGTTATATCAAGTGACTTTCTCCATTGTGAGATCAATAAAGAACTATCTTATCTCTTATCTTATCTCAAACTTGTCTTGGACTTAACAATATTTTGAAGGTTTGTTCAGAGGGATTTTTCAATATTTAATTTCTAGCCTGAAGTATTGCATTTTGAACCCTAAAAAACAAGGCAAAATTAGATGTTTTACAGATTCATTCACTAATAACTACTTTATTCAAAAAACTAAATTAAATTCCCTGAACAAATCTTTGTAATTAATATATGAAAAAAATAAAACTGTACATTTAAACCTTATATCCATTATTTAGATTTCATCGCTAAAAATATAGGCAATTTTGGCCATTTTTATGCATAAAATGCCTTCATTTTATATGAAAACATTAAACGACAGAAAACTTGGAATCCATTTTTTCTCATATTTATGCCACTAATTGACAGCATGAGTTTCAAATTGATATCACTCAACGTAACATTTTTTCCCTATTCACCTGCAGTGAATGCACCTGCTTGAACCCCTGTATTATATTTCATTTATGATAAGTGAGTTATGAGTTCAGTTGTGATAATGGTAAATGGTCTCAACTTACCTACGCTAGTCACGCAAAGCGCTTTTACAGCAAGGAACCACTCCCCTATTCACGCTCTCATTCAGACACCAGTGTACGCAGGCACTGGAGGCGAGGTGAGCGAAGTGCCTTGCCCAAGGACACTACGACAGTGCGCACCTGCGGGAGCCGGGATTCGAACCCCCGACCTTGGACATTACAC
>OMNZ01025013.1:0-11448 GCA_900303255.1 Lesueurigobius sanzi | reverse complement strand
CACAGGGCCATCTGGAAGCTGAACTCCCTGCCCTCCCTCCCACCCCTCTTCCCCCTCCCCCCGCTCCACAATCAAGGATGAGAGAAACATAATTTCAAACCATTCACGTGGTTTGACAAATAAAAATCTTGAATCTTAAAATTTGCAAACATTCCACCAAACAGAGGAATTTCCATATTCAGTATAAAATTTAATACAACGGGTAACTTGTGTAAAATGTCTTCAAAAACTGCAATTGAATGGATTTTAGACCCTAATTTTTCTATTTTTGATGAACTTCTGCGGTAAAATGAGTCAAGCAAGCATTATTTTCTCAGAAATTTAGATTTACTGCCAGTTTGAATTAAATGTAATGCTTTTTATTGACATTTAAGGCCTTATTTTTGGCACAATTCATTTAATGACCCGGCGGAAACCCTGTTACTGCTAAAAAAAAAATATAGTTTGGAGGTGGTTGGAGTCGGCTCTGTGTGCACCGCAGTAACTATACTCAAAAGGAAGTGTTAGCAACTGTAAACTATATTCGTTGTAGGGGAGAGTTTCAAAAAATACAAATCAATTTGACAAACTGGATTTTTAAATCAAATTGATTTTTTGCCCAGCCCTACTACACGTCATATGCGCTTCTTAAGTACGGACTTTACAAACTCACATACCGTATCACCAGCGCTCGGCAGAAAAGCGGAAAGATAGTATAAGAAAGGGTCAGAACGTGTCCGTTTAAATATTTAGCCATCCATGAAAGTATGTAACAGGAGTAGAGAGAGCTGTCAGTCCCATATATAGCACTGGCTCTTTGATGTGGGCCGTTTCTGGACACACTTCAGTCAGCAGCTGAACCAGCACAAAGATATTGAACATAATAAAAGGCTGTCGCTCACAGTCTGAATGGGAATAGTAAAAAAAAAACGATGGACGGTGGGGAGTAAGCACAAAAGCGTGAATAATGTCCGTATCCAGTGATCTCACGTTTGGAAAGAGACCATTATATTCTGTTTCAGGGTTAAAAACAGTTCCACTTATGCTTAATAATTATTAGTACCCAGACTAGCTTCTAAATGCGTTCGTACTAGGGCTGTGCTCAATATATCATACCGGCAATATATCGTTACGGAGTACATGACAATGCGCATATCATATAAAGGCACCTGTATCGTGATACGTAAATAAAAAGAAAATGAACTTAGTATAACCCCATGGTTAATTCAGAACTTACCACACACGCACTAACTACTGCAATAGTAGGTTTACCTTGCTCAGCATTAGGGCTGCAAATAACGACCAACGATTAATAAATTAGTTGTTTCAGCCCGACTCAGCACATTCAGCATAGTAAAAACTACTATTTAGTGCACCCAGAGGATTATTTTTTATATGTTTCTTTGGATTTGTATTGTATTGTGGATACCAGGATACACCTGTATCAGGATACATATCATGGACCCTGTATCGGGACACATATCATATCGTGAAGTGGTTGGAAATACCCAGCAATTGGTACTGAGTTATTGTTTTGTTTTTTTTTTTTTTTCTTCAGATTTCCGCAACAAATAATTAAAGGGATAGGCCACTATTTTTCATCCTGAGATGTGTTCTTACATGAGCTGAGATGAGTTGATGTGTACCTGTCTGGACTGCCCTCTGTAACGTAACAATGATGTTGTTAGCATTTAGCCTCCGCCAATTGGGTTCATTGGGGTTCTCAGAGGTTGAAGTTAGAAGCCACCAAGCTCCTCCACGTTTTACCTATTTAAATACAGTTATGTGAGTAGTTACAGCATCCAAGTATATTTACACAAAGTTAAACGTGTCAATTTTCTAAGCGGATAAAAATGGGTACTATATTTTAAGGCGGAATAACACGGAAGTGAGTGGGGGAGAATCCTTTAGGAGCGTCCTAATACTGCGTGGAGGTGGAAGTGGTGTTATTCCGCCTTAAAATGTGAAATGGTGACATTGGCGTCTTACGTTACAGAGGGCACGCTCAGAGTCCAGACAGGTACGCATCAACTCATCTAAGCTCATGTAAGAACACATCTCAGGATGAACAATAGTGGCCTATTCCTTTAAATAGACCTATTACAATAGAATAAGAATTAGAATCCGATAAATGGTCAAATTAAAGGAACTAGCATTATTTCTGTTGAAATCTTGCTTTCTATGTTCTAAACTTCTGATAATAATACTGAAATGGTGAAAGGAAACAGGGGTACAATTGCTTCTGGCAGTCATTACTTCTAAGATAACATGCATTATTTGGGAGCTTTCATTACGACATTGTTTCATTATGAATAAATCTGGCTTATAAACCGGATTTTGGGCCCTCGACATTGCATTTTGTTTTTTCACTTTATGAGTAAAAAAATAATAATAATTTTGACCCCTTTTGGAAAAAAAAGAAGACAAAAATAGGTCAGCCTGTGCAGCTGATGGTCTAGTGCAGTGGGGGGTCGGGATGATTTCAAGTTGTAAAAAGCAGAATATTGATAGTGTATTTGATATAATTCTTCATTGAAACAGCATAGATTTGTGAATTAGGGTGCAATGACAAAGACAACAATGCAAACACATGTTACTAAAGGAGATTGTGGATGTTTTTGCTTGATATTCTCTATATTATTCATTTGTTCTCACAGTGCGGGTCCTAGATCGTTTGCATGGTCATTTTGGGGGCTGCAGCCTGGAAAGTCTGGGAACGTCTAGTGGTAAAGGCGGCTGCACATACAGTATCATTCAGCAAATTGTCAGAGCCAGGACTCAAACTCAAGACACTGAGGGCAGGAGTCCCGGCTCTGACAATTTGCAGAATGTCTCTCCCCGTTGAATAAATCCCAAGGGCCAAAGAAAATCCTAAAAAAAAAAAAAAAAAAAACGACTACTATTTTGGATGTCTGTTTGAGATGAAGGGATCCCCGCGACCATGAAAGAGTCATGAGTCCCGTCCCAAACCAAATATAATGTGAGCTACCGTCTGTCACGGAGAGTTGCTAAAAATAACTTGGACCCACTGACAGCACAAACCCCAGCGCTGTTTACATCCGAGACTAGTCTTAGAGCATGCATTATTCATGCCTTCATATTAAGAATGCACCCGGAGAACAAAGTGTAATGAATGGATTTCTCTCAGGGTTTGTGTAAAGCGTGTTGGAGGAGCTTCTGGGGCTTTCTCTTGTCGTCACAGCGACATGTCACAAGTAGGACATCTCAATCAGGCAGCTCTTTTCACCTTGTCATTGAAATATTGATACTTTGTTTCCATTATAGTTATTCTCTACAGGCTCCTTTAGGGGCTCTCTGGACTTTGTGTCAGTTTTGTGTTCAAAAATTCTGATTTTGAGAGAAGGATTTTATGTTTTTGTTTTTATGTTTATTGATTTTGCAACAAGGAACTCTTCCGTTGGCTTCACGTGAGATCATAACATTCAGAAGCACAGATTCATTTTGGAGGCAGTGAATATTATCTTAAAACTTGTCCTTTGGCTGTCATTAAAGATGTTTATGGTTAATATCTAATAATAATTACAGGGCCTAACCACATAGAGGGGAGCAACATCCATGTCATCAAAAGGCTACCGCCCCCTTTTGGGTGAAAACAGAAGTTCATTCATTAAGATGAATGGGCAGCGATCGCTGAGACCTTCAACTTTGAGTCTGAAAAAACATTGTAAATCGTCGGCGACGCGGGTGTCGCGGGCCTCATATCGCGGCCCGGTATATGAGACTTCAGAGGGTTTTAAATTGCCATAAGCATATAGCAATTAGGCTGGCGACCACAACAGAGCAAACCTCTATAGCTGCTCTCGTTTGTTAAAATATATTTAAAACCACAATAAGAGCTATTTTTGAAGGTGTGCACTCATGTTTCTCACTAGCGCTGGTCTCTTCCTCATTGGCACTTATTGTAGACTCTGACGAAGCAGCCGTTCGTTGGTCTGCTTGTTGGGCCGCATGCTGCTTAGCCATTTTGGGCAAGGGACAAAAGTTACGGAAAATCTCAGGTTTAGGATGCAAAAGTTGTGGAAATTTTCCGCTAAGGAGTGTGTAACAACTCACTTGCTGAATCAACTAGCCCTGAATATGGATGGCACTGGAGCGTTGGGCCCATACCCGGCTATCGCCAGCACGAGGAGCCTCAAGGGCTACACCGTGATGAGTACAAAGGCCGCTGCGGTGAGCAGGAAAGCCGAGGGCGCATTTGGAGCCGCCCGACTCCTGTGAGTTGGAAAATGGGATGCATTGTTTACGGACATAGGAGATTGTCAGATGGATGATTTTACGTTCCTTTGCCCTTTTGGGAGACAACAATTAACGGAAAAGTGCCGAAAAAGGTAGGCAATATAGAGGCACATCCCCATACCCACGAATATACACAGTGCCCCCTCTCCGGGGTGGAGCCGTTCACCCAATCATAAGCCTTGACAGAAAGGAGCAATCGATAAATATTAATATGTGTTTTTTTTCTTTTGCAAAATATGTCCGGATCAACCATTGGAAGTCTGATTCGTGAGTCAGACTGGCCATTTTCCTGTGATTCCCATAAGTGGCTTGGAATATTTTATGCCCAGAGCTAGAAAAAATCAGGGAAATTGTATCTACCGCAGTTGAGAAATAAGTTGTTTTCACCCAGAAAGGGGCGGGGGCTTGGCACAACGGCAAAAGTGCCCGGATGTGGCTCCCCTCCATAAAACAAAACTGTTATTAGTTGGAAGTACTTTGAGCAATAAGGGAAAATGGGATACAGGTTTAGAGATTTTTTTCAATAAGCATAATACTGAGCTGGCCTTCATTTATATTTGGACTTAGTCAATTTCTTCAATCTCCAATGGGAACCTACCAAATGTTTAGTCAGCAAATGTTTGACGCAATGCAATAGGAAGGAAAATAACTGAAAGGGAAGCTTGGAGAAAGTGAAGACTAACCTGAGGCTGAACTTAGAGTTGAAATCCTAATCTTGTGAATCTTTCGGGCTTTAAAAAAGTCAAGTTGTCAAGTTGATTAATATATTCATATCAGATAATGGAGATGTCAAGGGTCTTTCTGGTCCAAAATGAGATTAAATCGTATTAGAGTGAAATCCACTGAAGGCCTCACTAATAGGGTCAAGTTCAAATCTAAATTTCAATTATCCACTCTACTGACCACCGGCACGTCACATTACACACACAAGGGACTAACCCGGGGGCAGAGGACTCAAAATACTGGGAAGGCATTTCGAAATACTTGGGGGATATTTCACAATGTTTTTTTTCCACAAACACAAGTCAGTACTGCTTACCTCAAAGTCATACTCCCATTTGCCAACATACTGAGAGAGAGAGAACAGCAGAGAAAAAGCTGGTGTGTGGAAGAGGGACGTGCTGTCAAACGAAAAGAAAACTGACAAACAGCTCCATCTAGTGGCCATGTTGTAAATGTCTTGGCATGCATCATAATGAGTCTGATTGTTGTGATGTAATAAAAAAAGGATAACATTATTCAACAAATATGGTTATTGGGGTATTAAGACTTTAATCTGGAATACTGTTGATCAAAACATGAAAAAGCTGCTGTAATTTGTGCTTGAGGTATAATCTTATAATGACCATGAGAGTGTGTAGCATGCACACATATTTTAATATCAAAAAAGAGCAAGCCATGTTACCTTCACCTGTCATATTGAGGTGAAGAAAAGATTAATGTTTTTTCCGATGAGATCTGGAGTAATACAGCCTCATATATTTAAAGCTTAAAGTGGTTGATACGGTAGGATCATGTTTACTTCAAATATCCTGTAGGATTATATAGAAATGTCATGTTTATGGAATATTAAAATAAAATAAAAAACACTCATAATAACCAACCTTTCATTTTGTATTTGTTTGTATTATCTGATTTGCTTGAAGGAAGTGGTTGATGCTATCATGCATACCATGTATACTGTATATAAAATGCATATAATTGTGAACCTATGCTGTAGAAATTGTTAATCATACAGTACCAGTCAAAAGTCTGGAAACACTTTTGTATTAATTCCTCTTGTATTTCAAGACTATTTAGATTGTAGATTCTCACTGAAGGCATTCATTCATGAATCAACACATGGAATTATATTTTAAACAAAAAGGTTGAAATAGATTCTTCAAAATAGCTGCTTGAGTCACAAGACTGCACCAGTCTTTGGGGTTGGGTTGGGTTGCATGCGCATGGTGCATGGGTGTCTGCATGGAGCTATTCTAGTTTAGTATGTGCTGTTGAAATGAGTGCTGTGATCAGCTCTTTGTAAAATAATGTGTTACATAGCACTATATAATGTAAAGAAAGGGGTAAGTTTCTCACAAGTTCATTAAACTTCTACCTACTCCCTTTGAGCATCAACTCTGTATTCTCTTTCTGTCTTTTCTGTAGCTTGTCTGTTGATATGCTGCTCAAATGAAATAAATAAATAATAAATGAGTACAATGATGTGTAACAGCAGTTTAGAAGTATCATTTGCTGACAATACTAGTTTTGTCACTTCTGAAGATAATCATCAAACCACGGCCCCAGAATCGAAACTGAATTCACCATAATAAATGTGCAATAATTGCCGTGATAATATTGTGAATTGCAATAATTTGGGCCAAGATAATCGTGAGACACAATGTCCATATCGTCTCATGCCTCGACAAAACTGAAAGTAAAAATATACAACATAAATACATCGCAAATTGAATCGCAATTTTTGTCAAAATCGTGCAGCCCTAGTTTTCACTTCACAGACTGTTGAACAACATTTCAGGCAAGGGTGTAAAATACGGGGGGGATAGGGGGGGTTATAACCCCTACAATATTTAAACCTGACTAAGTTAACCCCCCCAAAATTTTTGTCCAAACAATAGGGGGCTCAGTTTCGACCCCCCCCCAATATTCGATCAAAAGTTACGCCCTTGATTTCAGGTCAAGTGAAGCTTATTGAGAAAATGCCAAGAAAAAAGGTTGCCAATTTTCAAGAATGTCGCCTTTTTGTTTCCTATATAATTCCATGTGTTCATTCATAGTTTAATGCCTTCAAAGAGAATTGTACAAGGTAAATACATGTAGTGTTGAAAACAAAGAAAAGCCAACACATGAAAGGTGTTTCCAGACGTCTGACTGGTCCTGTGTTTGGTTTATGTAAGAATATAAATGAGACAGCTATGTCTTCCATGAGTGTAGCTGGAAAGCACCTGCGTACCTCTGCGTCGTACTCGAACATCTGGTTGCCCTTCATGTGGTGGCACTTGAGCATGACCACGGGTCCATTGAGGCGGGACACGTCCAGGCAAAGGTCGTCTGTACGGATCTCCTTATCAGCTGTGTACGAGAACACCTGCAAACGTGAGGAGAAAAGGTCCCTAAGCAACAGAGCATTTACCACATCACAGAACAGGACCGTCTGTACCTTCATGCTTTCAGGAATATCATGTGTAACACAAAGTAGGACTGCACAAATTTACATTCAAAATAAACGGCTGTATTTTACATCATAAGAAGAAGAAGAGCTGTATTTATATCGTGCCTTTCACAGACATAGTCACAAAGCACTTTACATGGGACGATTTTGCTTTCACTCCATACACGATAGTGGTAACCAGCTGCCCCTTGAGGCAGACCGACAGAAGTGTGGCTGCCCACATCAACAGAAGCTTCCACCACCACTATTCACTCACCAGACATCATTCACCCTGGCCTGTTGTACATGTTTTTAGTGGTAGGGGAAACCAAACAGGGGAGAACATGCAAACTCCACACAGAAAGGCCCCATAGTAAATATGGTAACTGTCAAAATACATTTTGTGTTTTGTCTTTGTTTTGGGGTAACTTCTCTGTCATTACTGGAACAAAAAGTTCAGTTAAGGTCCAATTATTTCTCATGAAGGTGTCCAAAAGCGGGGACAATATTCGAAAACATGTGCGTGATTGGCCAACATAATAATAATAATATGGCGGGTTTGTGGATCCAAACTAGGGATGTTCATATTTAATCAGTAAATCGCCATTATTGGCTTGATTGATAAAAGAATCACTAACTGTTAAGCCTGTTTGTGTCTAAAGGCCTTTCCAGTTCAGATGTATTACGTTTAAGAACTGAAAAGCACTGGGAGCACATGGCTATTATTATGAATAAACACACAAAGCTCTGACTTTACTGTAAAGACTAAATGATAAAGGGAACAAGGATCTTTTCTCTGTCATTACTATGTTTTTAGTGACGGCTGAGTGAGTGTTTAATCTGCCGCCGTTAGCAGTACCAGCGCTGTGGTAAACCTGCAGACTGGAGCCGCTGCAGATTCACAACCACAGATATACAAAGCGCACATCCACAACAGTCCTTTGGTGGATCCAGTCACTGAATCTGATAATATTCAATACTGTCAAAGTGGTCGGACCGGTACTGAATATCAAATTGGTACATCCCTAGTTCTAGGTGTCCCTGCCTCCATCTCAGATTACGACATCATTAAATTCGAGAACATTAACGCAACCAGTGGTTGAAATGTTCCAGTTTGGCTTTAATTTCCTGCTCCTGCAGCCGGGCCCTTGAGTGTGTGCAGATAACCATCAGCTCTATGCTGCTCTCACCTGGTTGCCGCCCATGCCGTGGCAGTTGAAGAAGCCCACTTTCTCGTTCTCCTTCCTCCCCATGTTGTCCACGCACTGGTTGGTTTCCACATTTCTGATCTGAACACACACACAGACACACTTGAATGGCTCTTCTCACCACCACCTCATGTGTCATGATTTTGTGAAAGGGACGACAGGATAACATCTTAAAACGTTGAAACAGAAAGGCAGATTAAAAAAAAAAATCTCCCTCATGTTGATCAATCTTGATATTTGTTTTCATTTTATTTTTTCATATTTAAAGCAGTACTAAGTAACTTTCGACTTGTGCTCCCCCTAAAGGTCCATTTGCATCAAAGCTGGAAGAGTCCCAGGAAGAGTGAAGACGCATTTAACACGAAAAAATGTCTGACAGGAGGGTAGTGTGATGTCACCGGGTCGGAGGCAGGCAAACTTGCAAGTGCGGTACTCCGGCCAGAGACAGCAAAAGGAGATGATACATTAAGGTATAAATTTGACTTAGTCCTGCTTTATAACTAGAAACGTTTTCTAATTCATCAACATAGACAAGATAGACTATTTAAAAAGAGCTCAGCTTAAGCAAAATGGTACTCACATTTAAGACACAATACCATGTCTGTTTTACTAAACTCCAAACAACTCCTCAACTCGTTTTGCTACCACACAATAGGCTGTAGACCTGACGATTAAAAAGCCCCATGTCAATAACTGAGACTGACCCTAGTTCACAATTTGCAATTAAGGGGAGACGCTACAGGCAAAAGTGCATTTTTTTTTTCAATTTTCAGATTTTGGGCCAGAAACCGTAAACTTTCACTTGTAAGTAAATCTTCACAGTAAGGTTTTCTGATCCAAAATTTACCCATAGATTTATAATATTATTATATGATATTGTAACTTCAAATGCATTTTTCTTAAACTCTTGCAACAACAGCTTTAGTAGCACCAACAGCCATCAAACTTTCCAATATCGTTTTTTTGCAGAGGGATTTTTCAATATTTAATTCCCAGTCTGATTGATTGAGTTTTGAACCACCCCATTTTTTTTTTACTACAGATTTATTCACTAATAAATAGCTTATTCAAAAGCGATATTCAAATTACTCTGAAAAAGCCTTTGCAACTAATATATTAACAAAATAAAACAATAAATCTAAACCTAGCTCTGTCCATTATTTACATTTACATTTAGTCGCTCAAAATACACAGCCATTTTTTTTTTGCCATTTTTACACATAAAATATCTTATTTTTACATGTCCTGTTACTGGTTCCCACCCTTTTGTTGCTTTTTTGTTTTTGTTTTAGGTAAGTGGCAGCGTCATCAATATATTATTTGTTCAAAGTACTTGTAAAAGACAAATAAATAAATGTTAGGAATACAGTGTTCTTATTTTGAGGGGTCACATTGGGCTTAAAGGGAAAAATACAGTTTGCAATGTTTATTTACATTTGTACAATACAGGTTTGATCATTTGAGTTGCAAAGATGAGAAACACTCTACATGTCTTTTTGAATTGCCTTCTTCTTTCTCTTTACATCTCATCTTGATTCTCAGTGTAACTATGTCACACTCTCTGCACATGCATATTACTTTCTCTCCGTGTGGCTGATGGCAGTCGCATATATCAGTTGTAGCGTCTTGCAGCTGCCTGGCGCTGACTGAGATGAGGGTGATTCATACTGTGTGAGTGGGCTCATGGTGTCAGTGCAAACTGCCACTCACGGCAGACAGAGCAGTTTACTCACAGTCGCCCGCTCAGTCGCCTTTTTGGGGCCTTGCGATCACTGACTCGCGCTTTTCCAGAATAGCGGGGATAGGAACTTATTAGTGCCATGATTTCACAGGATTTTAGGAGAGTTTCATGCATTCATAATATGAAACTCTCTTCTTACTGTCGCAGTCTTCTCAACCAATCATCAGTCCAGCTGTTTAACCTCTTAAGCCCTAGGCCTTTTTCTCCAAAAATCATGTCTTTGCATCATAGGCGTACATGGCTAATCTTGGTTTCCACACATTTGGTAGAGCTTTGAAATTTTTTATTGAAAATTTTATTAAAAATAAATGATGTTGTTTGACAATAAAATGAGGTTGCCATAGGTTTGAACGAATTTCCGCTCACACATTTTTCCGCAAAAAGGCCTTTTTCCTCCCTGTGGTGTAGGAAATAACAACAGAAATGGATAATCCCACATCAGCTGTCACTAATTTGCAACTTTGGAATATTTTTCTGCGTAAAACACGTAGGTCAGTAACTGTATCTGAAAAAAAAGTCCCTATTTTCGGGGACTCTAGGTCTTAAGAGGTTAAGGGGACATGTCAGTGATAAATGTGGCTTATTCTTTTGGGCATCTCATTATTGTATTTGTATGTTTAATAAATTCTATGTATAGAGGGGAGCAACGAAAAGGTTAACGCCCCCTTTTCGGTGACAGCAGAGGCTCCGTCCATTGACATCGACTGAGTTCTTCACATTTACGTCTGGAAAATAACAATTTATGTGTTTTATATATTTGTCTGATATAAGAGGTAAACAAATCAAGAGATTTTTTTGCTGTACAAGATTCACAGAGCGGACAGTTGATGTTTTAAAGTGGGCTTAAGTTAGCAGGAAGTTAGCATGTTCAGACTTCAGTATAAAGTGTGTAGCCGTTCATTGTGGCTAAATTGGATCAAATTGGATCAAATCAAAGATCGAATTCAAATGCCCATATACTGTAACTGTGAGTCATTTTGCAGCTTTTTATATTTCAATATTGCTTTGTTTTTGACCTATGAACGGCTAAACACTTTATATTGAAGTCTGAACATGCTAACTTCCTGCTTACTTTAGCCCACTTTGAAACATCAACTGTCCGCTCTGTG